>JBBPDB010000019.1:551119-575404 GCA_037974465.1 Brachypetersius altus | reverse complement strand
TTTCTATTCAAAAGTAAGTTTTGTTTTTATCTCACAGCTTTTAAAAGTGTGACAGAGGTGGGAAAAAACAAATAAACGAAGACTCCTTTGTAAAATTGATGACTTACTGTGTCCATTATATATTATATATTGGGTTGACATAGAATTGCGATTAACTAGTTAATTTTAATTAATTGCTTTACAGCCCTAGTACATTCACACATCTAGATTAGCTCTCTGGGATGCTGAGTCCATGTGGGCTGGTTCCCAGGAGCGGAGCTTATACACACACCAGCCGAGAGTTTCTCTTGGATTCCTTCATCTGGCGGTTCAGGCTGTCCAACTCCATCTGATGGACCTGCAGGTAAGACCTGGAACCCCAAACACCACATATTAATGTTTAAGACACACAGGTAATGTTTAAGACTCTTGTGTGATATTTAAGGCAGAGAGGTAATTAGTTCTAGTCGTGTTTGAACAGGGAAAATGTGCTAAAATCTGTCCCTCAAGGAACAGCACAGATGATCCCTAGCCCAACGTAAGTGCTCATATTCCAATCATAGGAATACTCAGCTATGATAAGAAATTGCCAGTGTAATATGCTGTTCCAAATCATACTCTAAGACTATGCTAGATTGGGGCCAGACCACGTGAGCTAAAATGTGATTACTCTAATATTTACTGTAATCATAAAGAACAGCATTCCTGTTCTGGGGAGGTTTCCTCACCGGCCACTATATGGTAAAAGGCTTCTGCAAGTGTCCAGATATGATAATGTACTGCAGCGTGTGCTCAATGTTTTATTGTATTGTAGGCATTTTTACCTCATAAATGCATTAAAGGGAAAAAAAAAGTGATAATGCAAGTGTGTGTGTGTGTGTATATATACTCACTGGAGTCCTCTCTTCAGGGCCTCATAGACTTCATCCAGCCTCTCAGGCTGGGGCACCTTTGGAGGTGGAGACTTGGTGGAGAGGGTGAACATCCTGCTTCCTCTGGAGGGAGTCTTCCTCGCACACGCTGGAGTGCTGAACACAGAGAGGCTCCTGAAAGAACACATACGCACACCTTTAGAATGAATTTGGATAAAGTGAAGGAATTCATTTCTCTCATCATCTGACCGTTCTCATGCATGATCACCCAAACACTTAAGAGTGACGGTGCTCCTTTCATGGGCAACAAACATCTGAAATGAAATCTAAATCAATAATCCTCTACATCTCATGCTACAGATCAATATGAAGTGTGACCATTCCTTCTACTGATGAAAGGCAGTTCAATATGAATTACAAAGAGGTGAACAATGATATTCGTATCTGGCTCATACAAGAACGCGGTTGAACCATATGTGGAACCCCACTTTAATTCTTCACACTCATAACAAAGACATGAATAATTTATATTACATAACTACAGCAGCAGCTGAATAATTGATTATAGTCACTATTTTTTTTCTTTCAAATCTTTTTAAAAAAAAACGCATAGTATGACTGGGCTCTCCAACGCTGGGGCTTTAAATGGGAAAACTACACATATGAGGAAGGGAACTGCAAAAGTAGGAGGTGTGTTTTGGAAGTAAGAAAAGAACCAGCCGAGGATTTTTCTCCTTATCTCTTTCTCACACTCCCACAGCAGAGAAAAGGGCATGTACAGTCAAAATGCAAGACTGCAGCTTTTAGGACGCCAAAACTTTACTTTACTGACGGGGACTCCACCAATATAGAGGAAACGTAGGCTCGACAGGACGTCCTGTCAGGTGTGACCTCTCAACAGAAATGTGGTGGAACGATGGAAATTACGTGAGTGTGATTGCTCTCAGAGCCTGTCCATGAGTTGAGAAATGTATGGTGATGGGGAGGTTCAGTCAGAATTCAATTCATTTTGATACAGAAATGCAGAAAAAGTTATTAAATGTATCTTGTGTTACTACTGTCATGCTTACACTGTCAGTTTTACTACAGAATTAAATATTAGATAAATGGTACATTTGAGACCTTTGAATAGCAGAGTGGAGCTTGGTCTGACCCATTCAATGTAATTTTTGTGTTCTAATGTAATTAAATTATAATGAAATCAAATTAAATCAAATGTGGTGTGGACGTATTGGGACAAAATATATAATTTTATCTTTAGCACTAAACTGCTTAACTGTTTTCTTCTATGTGCGAATGAGTGGACATGCTTATGAACTAACCTGTAATGCTTATCGTAGGAGTTGACTCCGGCAAAGGACTGGCTCCTAGTGATGGACCTGGAGAGGACTCGGCGCGTGGGCCGCACAGACAGGGACATAGTGGACACTGATCTGGAGGGGCTCCCTGCATTGGCACAGAACAGAGGAGGATATTTTGAGATACAGAGGGCACAGAAACAAAGTAAACTGGGCAAATAGAGAGCTTATACAGTTCACTAGACTGTTCTAATGCAGAATTAGTAGGTGGATAATATAGCAAACAATATGCGTGTTGTATGAGGTTCATGCAGACTCTCTATAACTGTTATTAAATCATTTAATTATAAATTCAGTTGTTTAGTGTTCCTTAAGTAACAGAAAAAAACTTAGGATATGCTCAACATGTAGGAGGGCATCATATACCACAACAAAAATATATATTGACAACTCTTTGTCTTAATTCTAAACAGGAATTCACTTACTAAATGACACTACTTGCTTTTGGTTAAATGAATAATGAGCCCTTCAGATTTAATTAAGGGAGGAGCTTCTGATGGTGCAACTGGAAAACGTTGACAAGGACAAATAAGGACTGCCCAACATCAAAGCATTTTATGGAGACCCAGAGAGTTTTCCAGAACATCCAGAACAGTATGCAAGATACACATCTTCCCTCTTTATCCTTTCATCTACTCATTCCTCCCCCCATAACTCAGATCCAAAAAGGGAAAAAAACACCCTTTCGTCTCTGAGAAAACACCCCAAAAGGCAATTTATCCCACACATCTTGGTCTGCGATGTAGACCTATGACATCTGTTTACATAAATGACTCAAGGAGTTTTATAAGTCAGATGTTTCCAAAGCATATTCTTAACACTGACAGATTAAAACAGGAGATCTTTCCTCTCGAATCCCAGGTGTAAACAACTGTAAACTGCCTGACAACACTCCAATACAGACTAAGCTCTTCAGGTTTTGCCTGGTTGCTAAATAAGTGCTCTCGGTGCCTTTTCCCCCTTCACCCTCTTTATCTGGAGAAAAGGTGCTGGAGAGAGCACAGTGGGTTCATGGCTTCCAGCCTGGAAACAATGGCCCCAGGAGCTCAGGAAGGCAGTGCAGACCTATTCAGATTGACTAAGAAACATCCTGGACACCACCCTAGTAGAGTCTTTTCCTTAAGGGCTGAATAGTGAAGTGGACTCGTCGCCTCTGAGGGTGTCCAGTCTTTTCCAGTCTAGATAAACTGTCACTAGGTTCCTGGCATGTTTCACTTAGTATCTAATTCACAGCATGTCTCTGGAGATATCCCTCTCTTTCCAGTCTCACAGTGACTTCAGAAACTCTCTTTCACAGCAGGGAGGACAGATCAGAGATCAGAGAAGACTTGAGCTGAACCCAGACAGAATAACCCAGAAGAAAGAATCAAAGCCCAAGAGATCTTGAGAAGACAATGACGATCACGCTAAGCGTACCCTAGCTTTACATCACTAGGGCTTTATAATGTAATACCTGAAAATGTACTGGTGTATCAACAACCTGCCATTGTTAAAAATGGCCTGCTAGTAAGAGGTTATTGACGAGTAAAAGGGCCAAATGCTGTAGCCAGTATCCTAATAATTAACACATTGTGGAACAAAGTTGAACTAGAAGTGCTGAAGCAGTAAAATCCAAGAACAGTGCTGGACACTAGCCCTCCAGGACCGGAGGTGAAATACCTATTTAAAGCACAGTGCTACAGTAAACAGTGTTACATATTTAGACCAATGCAGGAATAAAAGATAAACACTGTACAAACCCAGCATCAAGACACATTTAGAACTGGACATCTGGTAAACGTTTCAAAAGTCAGAGGCCTTCTGTACTATCCAACATGCAACAAAACACTTTTGAGCTGGTAAACCCATGAAATGACGGTTTATATCCCCCTCCTACAGCCACTGTTCATCAAATAATCACTTCAGCCCTCTTTTTTTCCCTGCACTCTTTTCTTCCCTGCCTCTTCTCTGCGGCACAAAGCCTCAACTGTGACTCTGCCACTTCCAATGCCATGGCCTCGGATGACTTCACTTCACACTACTGGTAAGGCCGCCAACAGGAACTTGGACACAGGCACAGATTCCGTTCAAGGCATGCTAATGTACAAGAGCTCTTCTTACTGTTTGTTTCAAGAAAGACAAGAAGGAATCCTTCACCACAAAGTGCTTAAGAAGCACATAACAGCGATTGTGCTCATTTAAAGTGCATGAAAAACTCGAATCCTCAGTGGAACACTGAGTCAGCTTTTTTTTTTTATGGACCATTGATGCCATTTTGGGTTTTCGGTTTTATTTGTTATGTTGATTTAGCTTGATAGAGCTCTGGTGCGTCACAATATAAGCAATATGAGCAGTACTTTGGAAAGACAGACACTTCTGAGGAAGGAAGCCAAGGTTTATTTTAAACCCATGGGAGTGGCAGCAGGAAACTGCGTAAGCCAAACTTCTAACACTTTATAAAGAGACCCAACATGGCCGCTCTACAAATCAAGGCCATGACGAGTCCCCAAAGAGCATTTATGATCCGCTGCGCTGACCACAGTCTTTTAAACATGTACACCTTACGCAGAACCAGAGCAAGTCAACGGGGGAGTTTCAGGCTTTGGCTGTGAAGAAAGCGACCTTGCAGGCATCAGAAATTCAACTTTGATGCATATTAATATCCCTTATATGCCCTTTTGAATCTGATTTAAAGCTGCTTCACACTATTATTGATAACAGAGTAACAAAGCAGAACACCAAGCACACAGCTTTCACTCTGTATAATCATTTGTTCGGAATTTACCGCTCCCACAAAACAATTAAAAGTCTCATTTAAAAATATTTTTAAATATATTTTAAAAAATATATTTAAAAATATTTTAAATTAAACGATGAATTTAAATTAAACGATTGATTTAATACATAAAATGTTGATATCAATTCAGCACTTTATTTTTTACATAACTGCTTTTTTTTAAAAAAATCATTTTTAAATAAAAATACTTTTAATACTTTTTAAATACCCTGAGAGTCATCCAGCTGGTGCAGAAGAGAAAGAGCCTAGAGCCCGCCTTCCCGAGACGTCCCCCCAGAGAGGCCAGGCTCCAGTTTGTCGCACAGAAAAAATAACAACAGCTTTAAAGCTTGACTTCACTCCTCATTCTGAGCTATAATAACTTTTGTTTCCCAGACGAAACTCACACTCATACGGGCCCTGCTGCAATTATTTAACCAGAACCAGAGTTAAAAGTTTATTAGGTGAAGTATTGATCTTAATGAAAAAGTATGTAATCATAAAATATAAATGTCTTCCGAGCAGAGGAAGAGATAAGGCTGGATAAATATTTAATGAAATGTTCTGACAAGGCTGTTATATCTTTGTATGATCAATGTGGGGGTAATAACTGAGTCTACATAACACAGCTACACACTGAGATGCTACAAAAACAAAAGCTGAAATGTCAGGTCAGGCCTGCAGGAAAGAAAACAGTTCAAGTCTGAAAGAAAAGCTGTTTTTTCACTTCATGCAGGATATTCTACCCTCTGACACAGGCTAGCCAGGAAAATAACATCTGCAACTGACCAGTGACAGAAATCTCTTTGCCTTTCTTTCTCACGTAACCTATTTTTTGTGGAGATCTAGAATAATAGATCTATAATAATAATAATAATAATAATAATAATAATAATAATATGAAAGACTAAAGCAACAGACTAAATGCTGGCTATGACAGCGAATGAGTGGTTATGAGCATGTTTGTCGGTTCCCGCTAGATGCTAACATCAACAAAAATCTCTTCAATAGAGAGCTTTGGCTCTCAAACACACCTGATTCAGCTCATCAGCTAATGGCCAGTTTTAGCAGGTGTATTAGCCAGTCCTTCAGGAAATGTGCAATTACAAAATCACACAAATGTATCCAAATGGCAGATTTTGCAAGGGCTAGCAAATTTTCTCATTAAACATGTAATGCGTATAAATGTAGTAACTGTCGGCAGTTCATACTCAGAGTGCTACTGGATGTTCTACCAGGTTTTAAGGCTTTCTGAGATAAACCAAAATTTTGATTGTAGAAATATGGTGCCTGTTTTGCATGAAAGTTTAAGTTTGGTGTAAAACACTGAAAATTCTTCTTTGAAAAATTTAAGTAGTATCTCAGTAGCCTGTGCATGCCTGTACAAACGTTTTATAGTCGGAGGTACGGCTAATTCATTCTTCCCATTTTTTCCCACATTTGTTAAAATCACAAAAAGTTACTTGTCAATCAGCCAAACAATCAATAATTGGATTAAGTTGAGAAAGCCAATGCAAAAATAAAGCATTTGGCCAGAAACATCACCAAAAAGGCAGCTACAGACTGGCTGGACTGATGAGCAGTGAAATCAAGCTTTCTCAGCCCTCTGGCACCATAATAGGGCACCACTGAACTAGAGAATCAAAAGGAATATCAAAACAACAAAACAGACATTCCTCTTCACAACAAATATCAACACAAATTCACACATAAACACACACCTTCAGCTGGGTCTTCCTCCTCTTGCCCGTCACCAGGTAAACAAGGCACAAGCAAGCGGCACATTACGTTTTCTCACTGCAGTCCATCTGAAGCTCAAGCCTTTTTCTCTCTGCCCCCTCAGCCCTAAAAAAGCCCTGGAAGCTTCCACAGGGGGCAAAATAAGCCTCCGCTCCCGAAGCTCAAGCCCTGACCTTGTTCTGTTTCGAGCAGTGCAGTTCCTACCTGCCTGAGAAGGAGCTTCACTCTGAAACAAATACCACAGGATCAGGATTTGCCCAGAACCACTGGATATGGCGTAGTTAGACAATCTGCCTGGATATCCATGGCTTTCCATTGGCTTCTATGATAATCAAAGCTGGTCTGGTCGGCAGGGTCAGAAGCCTGACTATATTGTTCTGGCTGCCTGGCCTTGTTCCAGGATCATTCGAGAACAACAAAGCGAATGGGGGCCACCCACCACCCCATCACAAAAATGACCACGACAGGACACAAGCTGTCCCAACCCAAACAAACCCATCGCATGCCTTTGCTCACAGTGTTGAAGCCTTTCCTACTCTAACAGCTCTCACAACTAACTTACAACTAATGTTTCTTCTGCAATAGCGGTGGTCACATTTACACTGGCTGACCCTGCAATGTTTTCTTTGACAAGGCCAGTGAATCAGCCTCCTTTATCCCATTGCTGTGGGACTATGTATTAACATTGGCCTGCCACTAATTCTTATTAAGACACAGGATTTACATGCGATCATTCAAAGATCTGCAGAGATGTGTGAGAAGTGTGTGTTACTTTAAAGTCAGACAGATCCTTTTTCCCCTCGTTTTTTAAACGTCAGCTAAAGTCTGACTTTTCTCTGGAGGATCTCCCAATATTTTCTCATCCAAAACAAAGGGTTTAAAGACACTAAAATAAATCCCAGTGGGAGGACAGCAGTTCATCTGAAGCCAAATACAACCCCAGTTCAACTGTAGACACCCTACAAAATGTTCCTTTCCTTCATTAACAATGATGGAAATGACCAGTTTCAGACAGATGAATCTCAACCTGGATCTTAGATATCGTATTTACAAGAATGACAGATAAGCAGATCTTCAGACCATATTACTGTTCTTGATTTCATTCTAGAACAAAATTCAGGCTCGATTCAGTACAGTAAGACTCTGAGCATACCCTAATATAACACAGAACAAAGGCAAGTTCATGTTCATGATAAACGCAGAAAAAGTAAGCCACATAATATGGAAGTATGACTGTACTTTGCAAATGAAAAAAAAAAAACCATTTTCAAATATACTGCTTCATGATTTTTTTTGACAGAAAGCCCCAGAACAACTATAAAAATATTATTTGGCTGATAATGCATAAGTGAAAAAATAGTGACCTGAAAATCAAAGAAGTTGAATGAGATGAACTTTATTTAGACACTGAATACATAATCAATGTGTCCCAGTTTACAGAGGGATGTTATGCACCATATAAATCACTGTGAACTTAATTACATTATTTTCTCCTCAGTTTTACATGATCAAAGGATAGTATTTAGTGAGCTTTTCAAACATGCAGGAGTGGAATACTTTCTGATTCCTCACAGCCAGTGAGATCTGATGTGTAAGAACGCTGTTCTGAAAACATGCCAGTACATAAACAAGGGGCGTTTTAAACACTGTTTTTTCTTTTCTTGCACCCCAAATTGTCCAAAGTCTAATGTTTGAGCCTACACACAGGAGAGGCTACACAAAGCATGCATGTACTGTAGTTTTACAGCTCACATGAGGTCCACTTTTCCAACTATGTGTGTTAAAACTGTGTGTGTGTGTGTGCGCTCCACAAACCTGTATATCCAATTTAAACAATGTGTAAGTGACATTATTGTCCACACTGCATTATTCAGGCCTATCTTTACTAAAGCTTTTGTTCTCTTAACTTTTTTGACATTTGAGGGTATAGTAGCATCTAATGAATGAATTACCATTGGTTAATACTAGGGCATACAATTATTTTATTGCGTGTTAATGTAGTTTATTTTAGTTTTTATTTTATTGTTTTATTACTATTGTAGTGACCCATCGCAGCTTCTTTATATTAAAGTTTCTCCTTGTACAACTGAGTCCATGAACCAGTACAATTAATTGCATGATTTCCTGCGATTAATTGTGATTAATGGAACTGTTGTATGCAAAATTAAATAATTAATTTAAAAATTGTGTTTTTCTATTGTTAGTTAATACTCCATTAGTTAATACTCCAGAAATCTATTATAACTGTTTGCTTTACTGTCATTGTAATATCAGTGCAGAACACATAACTTTTCGTATTGCAGTCCAAACACTTAATTAAACTGAAATTCTGCATGTTAGTGTTTGTTCATATTCTCAAAGCACAGACTAATTTATTTTACTAGAGACATGGATCTTCTACACAATCACAATACATGGTATGTGCTCAGTATGTTTTAAACAGTCCTTCCCCACATCCATGGGAAAGACCACATGTGATGCAGTGTAGATCCGTGTATCAGGTATACTGGCTTCAGTGGCCACTAAACAAGGGGTTGCAAGACACAGAATAGCACTTAGCACCCAGAATAGAGGAGCCAAGGAACATAAAGCCAGAGCTGCACCCAAAAACAGCAAAATGATCCTGAAATAACACTGAAATATCCCAGCTAGCCTACAGATCTGCCAGTGGCAGACACTAATATTCCACTGTACCAGTGACCTCCATTCTAGGTTAAAGCAAATAAACCAGGAAAACAGGAAAACAGACAATAGCTGATAAGGGCTATTCTATCTTATACCCATTTTCAGTAAAGAGCTGACACCAGCAGAAAACAGAACAAATCTCATCCAACTACGTTTCAAAGCTGAGGTCGTTGAGCTGAGGAAGAAAGTTCTGATCTTGTG
Organism: Brachypetersius altus; assembly: GCA_037974465.1. Lineage (NCBI taxonomy): Eukaryota > Metazoa > Chordata > Actinopteri > Characiformes > Alestidae > Brachypetersius > Brachypetersius altus. The sequence continues at coordinate 565,814 of JBBPDB010000019.1, read as the reverse complement.
CCCAGAATTTGGATGGCCATCCTAAGTGAGGTGCTTTAATTAAAAAAAAAAAACTCCTTTAAAAGCCTGGCAGTCATTCAGGTAGGAAAGAGCCAAAATTCAGGGTTTCAGTATCAGTATCAGGAAAGAAGTGTTTCTGTGCCACCTCAAGGTGATAATAAAAGTGTTACAAGGTGTGCTCAGTTAAGAAACAACAAAATGAAGATCAATAAGGAAACAGAGATCACTTATAACAGTGAGAAGCGGTGTTCATATTAACTCAGACTACGAGATTACGATTAGTGGCTCATTCTATCTCATGTCTTATAGAAGCTTATTCATTCCCGGCCTCAGTCATGTTTTCTGAAATCCCCTTAACGTGCCCCACACGTAAGACTCCTTCCTGCCATTCTGAGTCAGGCCTTAAAAAAGGAAAAGCAAGCTGTTCGTCTTTGTCCCTGTATTCCTCACCTTCTCACTCCTCTAGTGAGCAAGTCACGCAAGAGGGGCTCTCAGCACTCACTGTGTTTGTGAGTGTGTGCCTGTATGTCAGATTCCAGAAAAGTGCAGGCAGCCCTCTCTACAAGGCCCAGCGTTAATCAGAGTGCCAAGCCTAAGTATCTGCTAAGTGTGTTTACAGCCCAGTCAGCAACAGGCCTTGAATAAACCCGAGCTGAAGGCCCGAGGCCACATTCTGACCCTACTGACCTCTTAGGTGTGTTTGGGTTAGCTGACCCTGAGGTGGCACACTGACCTGCAGAGCAGGATGTGCATATATCCAGATGTCCATTTTACATAAATATGGGTGGGGCCTGAGCCCAGTCAGGGTCCTCATACAGGCTCCTTGTTAGCATCTCTGCTAAGTTAAACCTGAGCAGCAGTGCCTCCCTTCTCTGTTTCTCTAAACATGTATTAAATTAATTGTTCAATTCTGTATTTATTAAACTTCAGTGTTTTCTACACAGTTTATTATCTGGCAGTACGCCCAAGTATCTCCTGCGCATTTAAAATAAATATTTAGCCTGTTTTGGAAAATAACAGTGTACTCTGAATCCCCTTGACTTTGCATCATTAGTATAAAGCCTTGTTTACACTTGTTTTTAAACTGTGTCTTGGGCGATTGGATTGCAAGTGGACAGCCAAGACACAGCACTGTTTACACGTTTGTCTCTCAATATCTCTGAGACGTCCAGATTGCTGCCTACATCACTGCTGCCTGAGTAAATCTCACACCAATCATCCAGCAGCCAGATACTCACAATTACAGTTTAATATAATGCAATATGACTGCACTTTAGTAAAAAACATTAAACCTATCCTTGTCTTTGCTTTACGTTATCCTTAAGTATTTCATTTTTCACTGCTATTCTTCATTTTTGGAAAATTGGTACGCTGCCATGTGACACACCTAGAGTGAACCACACCAACAATCCTTAAGCACTCCCACAGGATTATATATTCATCATTTGCTCTATTTTAAAGACAACTATTATCCACCTTGAAGGCATCCCTGAAATGGCTTTATCATTCTCTGTAGTTTTTATCGTTCATTACTGTTGTTAAAAATTGCCTGTGGTTTGTTTTGTCTCTGTATTGTATTGTGTTGCAATTTTATATCACAAAGTTGTTGCCAATGTCCAGCTTTAACTAGCCTATATTTAATTAACAGCACATACATATCTAATTTAAAACAGGAAATATTGATTACATTAATTTCCCCAGTCACACTAGCTGCACGCCGATGGCCCTGCCCACGCAACCTCCTGCTGAAGCGTCCCTTCTAAAGAACTGCTTGTGGCTCAAAAATAAGAAAACTGCTGTGCTTAGATGTATAATGGACAAAACGGACAATGAACCACTTTCGTGACAACTCCTAGGCAGAGTTTCTAAACACACAACATGTTGCTATGATCAACTGCATCAGCTTCCTCTGGTTTCACTTCCAACTTCTCTGTTAGTAACAGAGACTGCATTCTCAAAGACATTCAGCTCAGCAAATTACAACTGCTCTAACACTCCTCTACATCCACCAACAGCATTCCGTATCTGTGCAGAGAGAAGCAAATGGTGGAGGATCAGTCTCCCTCATTCTGTAGGACAGGTCCTGCCTGAGCTTTGACAGAAAGTAGCAAAGTCATGGTGGAGGAATTTAGAAAGTGAGCGCTTGAGGGAAAAAAAAAAACAATGTAGGACAGACGTAGGGACACACAGATCTCAAAAGCACAAGAGATAATACCAACGCCATAACAAACTTGGAACAGCAAAAATCAACCCAATAAATACCTGAAATACAACAGCCTTCGTCAACTCAGAGGCCACTAATGGGGTCGGCAGTATTAATGCTTCTAAATGTCAGGAATACAAACCTATTCAAAGTGTGGTATTAGTGAAAAAGACAGCACATGAAAAAGACATCACATGTCAGTCTGAGCCTCAGAATGTTCTCAGAAGTCTCAAATTTTACAAGACACTTTGGGGAGTTAAAGGGTACCTCCATATCCACTGTACATGTTTGGCAGCGGCTCCAAATTGACAAGAACTGAGAAAGATTCTTCAGCTTGTTCCAAAGTCACGCCGGTTCTTGCGAGATATATCACAGCGGTTTTGTCCGTCTGATATGTTGCTTCATCCCCTTCTGATACTGAAAGCCGGTAAAATAGAAAGGGTGAAAAAAGAGAGAAGCAGAGGCGCTGCCAGGAAAGGGCCAGCGGTCCTCCTCCCTGTAGCCCACCCCTCCTCCTCCCTCTGTTTCCCGTGCGCTTCCCGGTCACACTCTTCCTGCCTCTCCCTCTCCCAGCAAAAGCGCCTGCGCCTTGTTTCCTAATGATAAACCTGAAACTCCCACTTCAGAGCTGCAGAACAACCACATTTTTACCATGTTGCATCACCGTAGGAAGTGCGGCAGCCACCTGAACGGCCCAGCAGTTGAATGAGTTGAATTTCAGTGATTTCATTCAGACTACATACCAAAGACAGTAGTAAAATAAAACTGTAGTGCCCTCATCACATACAAAATAATTTAAGCTTTTAAACAGTCCACTTTCTTTTTTTCCTGAAACAATAGTACAGGAACTCCCAAAAAAAGGATGCTTCATTGATACTGTGCCAGAAAAAGTCAGGGCAAGTCCCTTTTTAGTCACTGTTTGAGTCATATAGTGAAAGCCACTGTAACAGTTCATTACCAACAGAAAAATATTAAAGGAGCATCATATGCAAGATCTAACATCACAGTTTCATGTCAAAGCAGCTCAAAAGTCTATAGTATATTTAGAGCTTCCTGAAAACTTTGATTTTAAGCTGTAGAAAACAGTTACAATTTAAAATGCAATCAAATGTTCCTCTTTCTACACGAAATTATGCAGGTGTTCGTTCAACATAACAACATAATAAAAAGTCATAACAATTTAGTGAAAACTTTATTTCCCATGAAAAGTTCTTTCACATGGGTCTATCTTAGGGATACACCGAAATTATTTTCTTTGGGCCAAAAGTGAAAACTAGGAAACACTTGGTCGAGAACAGAAACTGAAACGGTGAAAAAACTTATAGCCATTATGGCTGGGACTGTCTGTACTTGCAATTTCATAAATTAATATTCACGGGTCAAAGAATAAATCTGTTACAAAACTATGTAAATATTTATTTATATATATAAAAACATTTAATGAAATATTTTACTTGGTCCCACTCATGAATAGCCTAAAAGCAAGATAGCTGAAATATTATAATTAAATATCTCCCCTCATAAAACAAGTGAATTCAAGTGCATTTTAATATTCTGAACGAAGTGCATTCATAACATCGCTGTTAAACTAACTTGCCTTTTCAAAAACGTCCGCCACAGACGGAGTGGGTGTGCTCAAAGGGTCTTGCCTCTTCTCTGCTTCGTACTCGCGATTGGGATGTTCTGATTTTACACAATAAATGAATCCCGACGTTGAGAAGGTTGTGGTTGTTGCAGGTTGTGGTCATTTCTTGCGTCATCACTGTTTCGGTCACGTTAAAAATCAATTTCGGCCGAATAAATTTTTCGGTGGCCAAACAGCGCAATTCAGTGCATCCCTAGTCTATCTTGATCCATCCATATCGCATATCGTATACAGTTTGTGGGCAAAACTCCCCAAGTACAACAGCCAGTCCCACAGCCTATAAAATATACAGCATTAAGAAAGCATCTGAACAACTTAGAGGAGAGGTGTGGTAGCATTTTGGGGTTCAAAACAAGTCCAGTATCATTTTAATGGCAGCTGTTAAAATAATATAAAGCTTTACACCACACTACCAAAGAAACCACAGCAACAACTAGTTTATATGTCAGAATTTCTAAATATAGTATCATATGATATGAAAGAGACACTTTTAACTACTTCCCACTTAATTCTGGGAACTTTCTTCACTGTTGTCACTAAAGCTGTATGCATGTTGGTTTTACTTATTTCTACTGTTTTAACAATAATTGTTAACTGTCACTAAAATAATGAAAGATTTCTTATTTTCTTGAGGAACATAAAACATCAATTTAAATGCACACTTATGGCCCAAATAAATTGCTGGAGAGAACGTAACTACTAAGGTTCAGAGCCTGAGAGGCTCATCTCATGGAGATGACCCTAACCCCCACATGCCCAATCAGGATATTCCTGATTTTAACATCTTTAATGGGAAGAGAAACAACAAATATGTCCAAAGGACACACCTGCTCATACAATCTTTCTTTGGATGTCAAGGGTAATAACAGGGAGTTTTTCCTCTCTTTTGCCACAGTAACAGCCTCTACACATCAGGGAACGCTTTATACTATATGGTGGACCATTGCTGTGAGGGGCTGATCGTGTTCAGCCACAGCAGCATTAGTTATGTCCGGTACAGGCGTAGGGTGACCAGTTCTGGTTCACAAAAGCCACTTTAGCTCATCCCATGGTTTTGTATGGAGCTCCATCATTACAGAGAACACATTTTCACCGTCCCCGGTACATTGGCAATGCCTATCTGTAGAGGTTATTCCATTTTTGTGTGAACAAACGAACACCTGTGTCAGTAAAAGGTCCTTAAAGGATCTGAATTAACAAATTAGAAGTGCCTGGATCCTTTTGGGCATATGGGGGCATAGGAGAGCTGAACATAATAAGAATGTTCCTTTTACTCAGCATTAAGCTTTAAGGCAGAATCTCCATTTCTCATAGCCGATGTTATTTCGACCACATTAAAACACATTTACACAGTTCCAGCCTTCTCAGTAATGCCACACTTTGCTCTTTATAATTCTAGCCAAAAAGATCATGTCAGCTATATCCTACTTCAAAATATTCAGCAGACAAACTCAACATCTGATTGGGGAAAAAATGCTGTGGGGAGCAGCTGAGGTTGACAGCGGAGGATGGTGATTGGTTCTGTTCCTGATAGGTCAGTTGCTGTGGTGATTAGTAGCCTGTCAGCGTGAGTAAGGCTGCAGCGCGACAGCCTGTCACAGTGTGTTAGCGGAGAACCTGCTGCAGCACCGCAGAGTGGCCTGTCTGTCTGAATGCTTTTCTAACAGATTACGGTTGTGTTTGGCCGGCCGCTTGGCTCAAATGACAGTAAAATCACCCCATGGCCCACCAAAGGGAGGCAGAAACAATGAAGGATAAAATATTTATCACATTTCATCCAAATAGCCCATTATTAAGTACATGATTAACATCTCTCTCTCACTCATTTTCTGTTGCCACGAGTACCCAGAGTCTCTCGGGGTCAATGGGTACAAGGCAGGGACTCACCCTGGGCTGGACGCTAGCCAACCGCAGGGCACCTCATTAACCTGTTCGAATTCTAAACAGATTGGTCACATCTACTTGATAAAATTCTCTGCAGCCACATAATGGCGATTTTTAAGATGGTAATTTTTAGTAACAAATAGCCGCACTTGCTGGGTTACAGATGTGACTCTGCACAGCAGTTTAGGAAAGAATTTATAGTATTATGAAAAGGGCCAGAATAGTTTTGTCAGCTGAACTGTTTCACGCTGCCAGGAGATTCCTGCAATGTGTTCAGATGGTCAAAGAAAAAATATATAACTTTTTCCACCTATATGAAAATCACTTGATCCAAACCACTTATTGAGAGCATCTTGTACGGTGGACTATCATTAGCTACCTCCCCTATAACCTCTGCGTGTGGAAGGTAAAGCTCTAATGAGCTGTGAAAGTGAACAGAGGGAGATGGGACCCTTGACCAGCAGCTGCTGGCAGACAGATAGAGGGATGAAGGATAAGCCTGGAGGATGAGGAAAAGGCAGCAGCGTCCAGGAGCGAGAGCTGGGCTTGGGATTTTGGAGAAGCAGAGCGAGGGGGTGGGGGGGTATGGGGTGTTATCTCTCCAGGAGCAGAAGCAGCAGCAGCTGTCTCCTCAGGACAGAGTGTCACCAGGGAGCAGAGAGTTGAGACTGGGCCCACAGATACACCTGAGCCAGAGACAGGCACGTACGCTCACCTCTTCACTGTACTCCGCCTCACAGCCCCCAGCTCCAGGGTTCTGGCCGTATTTATGGAATATTTCTCTTTTCTCTAGACTCACTTCGTTGGAAACCACATTTACAATGCTTCTCTGAAGTAAAAGTTTAATGCACTATATATAAACACTGTGTCATGTCTTGGCCAGTGGCCGGTAGGGGCTACTGTTTTGGTTTTGCTTTTGCTTTGGGGCTTTTATTTTGTCGTTCATGTATGGTTTGTGTCATGTCTCTCGTTTCAGGTGTTTTGTGTTCTGTTAAAGTGATTATGTTCAGTGATTGGTTTGAGTGTGTATTTAAGTTCAGTTTAGATGGACCTATGGATCGATCCAACACTCTTTGCCTCGCGTTTCTGTTCGTCTGTATCGGCCCTTGAGCCAAGTTTTGTTTTCTGTTCTGTGAATAAACAAACACAGTCATGGATGCCTGTCTGCCTGTAATCCATGGGGTAAAACACGGCAGCGGGATTCATTTACAAAGCGCACTGTTTCATTCCCAAGTCATGCGGTCTGTATATGTAAACTAAGTAACTAAACCAGTCAGGTTTGAAGTGGCACAGTTAGAAATATCTAGCCTAGATATTTAGCCTAGAGCAGTTTTGCTCATGAACACTTATGTTGAGTGTTTGAGCCTGGAGCACAGAACTGTTGAAAACAGAAGTCATTTACATGTCTAGTGTTACATGTACAGTACATTGATTCTACAGTGCATTTCTTACAATTGCAGAACATGGCATCTGGTTTGTTAATGAACAGCAGGTAAACAGGTGGAAAATCCTCCTGCTCTCTCGCTCTTGCTCTCTCCCTCTACCCACCACCCCACACACACACAGCACAAGTGTACAGGAGCATTACCTACATTCTAATCCCTTCAAGGGCTCATTCAATGCCACTCATTTACTGCCCCTTGCTTTTCCTTCAGAGAGCACATATTCCACATGCCAGTCTTTCTTCATGTGTCCCAGGGAGCCTACAGGCATCCTCAGATTACAAAGTCATGCCACCGGCAGGTACAGCAGGTGCTGCCAACACATTTTTGAATCAAGAAATTGGAATGCAGTACAGCCTTTAGATGCAACACGTGGGCTATATCAAATCTGTCGAATAATTGTCCTTGTGCTTCTACGTTATATAATAATTCCAGTCCTACTCAACACCTTCAAGTGAGTGCAAATATGAATTCGCCTCAAAAAGTTTATTTCAAACTGCAGCCTCCATACTACCTTCACAGCTGACCGTGAACCACAGCATAATAAAGGAGCCACAACAGAGCCATAAAACAAAGAGAAATGTGTGATCTCCGCAAACCCGACCCATCTCCTTATACCCTGTCTCTGTAAAAAGAGCAATAATGCTGTTGATGAACAATCTGCCAACAGAGTTTCGCTGCCTGCCTTCAAGCTGATAAGAGTGAGAGCGTGAGGCACTGGAGGACAGAAAAAATAAATAAATAAATCAAGTGATAATGAAGAAGCCTCTTTAGGTGATATGGAGATACACAAAGTAGTCACTGACACTCTGAGGTTCAGTAGCCTGCTGTGTGTGGGGCTGTATAATGCTCTCATTTGGTTTAACTTGGTTTCATCAACAAAATCTATCCAAAATACAATAAATGAAGACCTACAAAAGTATGTGGACACCCCAGATCACGTTTCAGCCTCAACCATTGCGTACAGCAAATCAAGGACAGAGCTATGCAGCCGCCTTCACAACCACTGGCAGTAGAAAGAGTCATACAGCGACATACAGCGGCACTAGGCTCCTACAACATGGCACAGATGCAACTTTTCCAGTTAGTTTGTGAAACTGTAAGTGCTATTATTGTGAAATTGTAGAGTAAAGGAGCAACAACAGCTCAGATAAGAAGTGGCCACACTCACAAAGCAGGGTCACCAATTTCTGGAGCAAGTGGTGAATAATAAATTACCTGTCTTCCATTTCACTGATATTCATACACTATGTGGACAAAAGTATTGGGACGCCTGACCATTACACCATTAGGGGCCTTGACATTGCAAACAAATACATAGAGTTTAATATGGAGCTGGAATAGAAAAGGTTCTTCCCTAAACTGTGTTCACCAAGTTGGATACATGGCGTTGTCCAAAATGTCTTGTTATGCTAAAGCATTAAGATTACCCTTCATTGGAAGTAAGAGGCCTACACTAAACTGTATTTGAGTTTAAAAAAAGGTAATAAATTAAATTTAAAACACCTAATGCAGAGCTGTGGAAAGGCCCAGCTGACGGTAACCACTCTAGTTCCGGACCCCCATGAACACAAGACTTCTGGTTTAATCCCCAGCTGGTCATTAAGAAGCTTACGTGTCACTTGATGCTGCAGCAGTACAGTCAGCCTTACTGTTCTAACAGAGTGCAGCTTGGAAATATTTACAAAAGGTCATAATGTAGCAGTTACCAGACCTCATCCTATAGATCAACCATGCTGAGAAGTCTAGATTCAGCTATAATCTACAGCACCAGCTCTGGCTAATGAACTCCTTCAGAAGACCCTGAGTGCCTGGAGAATTAAGTTAGTGGGAGGGGCGCATGTTAGATGCATGTTAGAGCTGAGCACAGCAGGACAGTAGATCTCCAGGAGGATGGTCGAGACCACAGACATTAAATATTCATCTGCGTTTGGGCTTAAATATGTATATATTCAGGAAACTTTCAGGAAAGTTATTGCAGTCCTACAAACACCAGATATGAAGGTTTTCATACTCAACAGTAATTTCACACAACTTTCTAACACTCTACACCCTGACCATAATAAACAAGTGGTAGTTTGTGCGTTCCCTTCTTGTGCATTATGTGCTTTGTGATGTGCTATGAGGCAATTTGTTCCTTAACTTTGTTTCTCAACCGTGAAAGTACAGGGGCAAATCACCACAGCACCTAATCACCACTGATTTTACGAAGTTCCTATGAAGAAGTGCCAGCGCTAAAAAGAAATAAATAAATAAAAAGAAAGATCTTTACCATAAACTTTTCACCCTGCTTTTTATCTCCCAGTGGAGACCCCCTACAGAGCGGGTTTAAGATAGAGCAGCATGTCCTGCAGCCTCTCTCGGTCACACACCCACTTCAAAAGCAATGCTAATTTTGCAGCTACAGGGAAAAAGCTACCGCATCCACTACAAAAGGCAGAATCAGAGTAGACCAAGTTGCTCTTTGGTTTTTTTGCTTAAATGTTAGTTTAAAAGTAACGGAAAATACTGTATGGCACAAACAAGAATCTCAGCAGATTTGAAAAAAGCATTGGCATTTGGAATAGAAGATCAGCTCTGTCACTGCAGAGGGGATTGCAGCGTGTGTCTTAGACCACTGCTATGATCCCTGACCTTCTTCACAAATAGGTGAGTGTTTTTTTAGGGAACTGGTAGTTTTCAGGCTACAACTTTATGAAAATTATAATAGAATAACTACAGTTAGCTCTAATTATTTTCTTAATTTCAGACTTTCAAGCCTTGGCCCAATCTGTATTCAGTCGGAACCTGAGATTCAGAAAGTCTCAGCAATACACACTATACGCATTTCAGGCAGAAACACATTTAAAAGGACGCAGGGAGTTAATTCAGATCTAAAAGCGCCCTGTTGCTGGGAAGAACTCATTCATATTCACAGCGACATCTCACAGAGGGGAAAGCAAGTGTCTGTTTTTTTTCCATGCTCATTTCCTCTTATCCTTTTTTCGATAAACAAGGAGGAGGGGTCGCCTCAGAGCCGAGGGGCTAAGAGACAGAGGACAGAGAAGGATCAGACAGGGAAAATCTTCACTTCCCCTTTATTCCCATATAATAACTACTGCAAGACCAGACTACTTTGATTCCTCTGTTGTATGAATTAGTCTCAATAGTGGGGTCTGGTGAGCTTAAAAGCTTTGTGGAGAACAGACACTGTGAGTAGTGTTAGGGCCGTAGTTCCATGTCTCAGAACTAGGAAAGTACTCTCATTGTCAGGCGACCATGAAATGGTACTCCATGCTGCCAGTAAGTCAGAACAAAAACACACAAAATGTTGAATTATATAAATACTGCAGCACAGGCCAGTAACTACGATAATTGTACGGTGCACAGGCCGACAAAAGACAGTATTACTACAAGCACAGGGATCTCATAAGCCAGATGAGTTTCTAATGTCAGGTGAAATCCATAATCCATGACTTAGTACTACAAACGCAAAACTCCTGGAAACATAGTTGAGTCCTATAGCTTTACTCTGAATACTTCTTTAGTTATGATTTTTTGAAGTTTGGTCTTCTGAGCTAAATTTAATCATTTTTGTGAGCCACTGGATTCTGTTTAAATCTGTACTGAACATCCAAGAATCCCTTAGGATAAACTGCAGCATGTGTTCAGGTAAACAGATGTGGTTGAATGCTTTACAGTCATTTTTTACTCAAATAAAGACATTTTTAATTTTCAAATATCTCCACTAGTTTTTTGGATCATTTTGATATTGCATAGTATTATTAATTGTATGACATCTAGAAGTTTTTTGATCCTCTTTAAAAAGTGCCACAGATCTTGCTATATATAGATTCTGAGCTGAAAAACTCACTTTTTAAGGAATTATTTGAAGCAGATATTAAATATATTCTTTCAGTACATGTCATTTTATAGTTAATGTGTCTTGCTTTTTACTAACTGTAACATTAAATCCAGTGGTTTTATTTCATGGGTAGATATTTGTACTACGTTGCCATTTTTCTCTGTGTGGTATCGATTGTTTTTCGGTGGGTTCAGGAAATTTGCAAGTTACAGCACGTGATGGCTTGGTTTACTGCAGAGTAGATGATGTAATCTTGTTCCGTGTGTCTACACAAAATATTAATCTTAGCTCCTGAACTACATACACATATTAATCTCAGACCTTTCGGAAGTCATTTCTGACATTAGCTAGTGAGATTAGAAATCAATAACGCCAATCCTGGGCTAATCCCACTTGGACCAGGTTTACATGGATTATTGCAAAATAAATGGCAACGTAACCAGAGGTATATAAAAAGAGTGCAATCATAATTCATTTCATTGTTTAGCTGTTTGCTGCAATAGAGAGATCATGGAGCCCTGCTAGATTAGAAAGACCCTACCCTTAGCAAATACGAGTATACTTGAAGTTCATTTTATTTAAGTATGCTTGAGTATAACAAGTATACTGACTACGTACTTGTAGTGTACTAGAAAGTATACTAATTTAATTATTATTAAAAGTCTACTTTAAGTACTACTTTATAAGGTCATTTTAAGTGTACAAAAGTATATTTTATATACTTTCTTTATACTTCAGTATAAGTAAAGCATACTTCACTATACTATTCTTAAGTATATAAAATATAGTATATAAAAGTAAACTTCAAGTATACTGCCTCAGTTTCAGTTTAAAATAAGTATACTCATAGTATACTCAGTACACTTGAATAAACTACTTTTTGCTAGGGGTAGGTGAAGAAGCCAGCGGTCACATGACAGGCTTCAATGACGCAAGAGTTTATCTTCTAAGGTCGGCTGAACTGATCTCACTGTGTTTATGCAGAGGATGTCAGTTGAGTAGGTGGTCCTTCATTGTGGCACAGGACACATTTACATACACACTGCTAAACGAATGCAGCCATATGTAGTCAAGAACACTTCCGACTGTGGTCAGAATGCTTGGATCTTAACGTGTCCTGGGAGCGTTCACACCTGCACACCTGTCCACTTGTGATCGTATCACGCAAGACGGACGTTAATGCCAGGAGTGAACAGAGCCCTAGTGTTTGCCTTGCAGCTCCAAACTGAACTAAAGAAGCATGACTTGGACTTCAAACGTGTCTTGGCTGATTGTCTTGATCATAATCTGTTTTCTTGTGAAAGCATGTCTCCAAAGGAATTGGTGTAAGAAGTGTGTGAACAAAACCCCAGAGCAGAAACTCAACAACAGATTATAGAAACACACTGAGCAGAGTCACAAGATGCTGAACTCAAAGAGCAGGAAATTATTCATGCAAAACAGGGCAATACGATCAAGGAATAGTTTCGATTTAAGCTTTGTACCAAGACTGCACAAACTAAGAAATTAAAAAGTGCAATTATGACAATCAGTCCTGTATTTGAATTACAACAGTGATTACAAATAATAACCAGTTATTCCTGTACTTGTAGCTAAATTATATGCATTTTGATATTATGAGTTCTAAAACAAGCATTTAAAGACTGTATAGACTGGGAAGTGAAGGCTTTTTCCATTATATTTTTGTGTGTCTTGGTTGTCATCCGATTTCTGTTCATGTATCACTTGTCTCTTTAGTTCCAGCCATCTTGTGTTTCACCCCTGATTGTTAGCCTTATTTAAGTCCTGTTTGTATTGACCTCAGTTATCAGTCCATCGTCTTATTTAGCGCCTTATGCCTGACTTAGTTATCCTGCCTTATCCTGTTTCTGGTTCACGTTTCATGTTCCTGGCTTCCAGTATCCTCCGTGCTCCTAAGTAGCGCCGGGTTGAGGGCTAGCCCCCCTTTGTGTCAATATTTTGTGTCAACCATTCACATTTATAACTCCTTGTATTATTGCTTTAAGTTTTAATCTGAAATTAATGTTTAATTTCTTATGCTTCTCATAAACACTGCCAAACCTCATCCACAGCAGTTGCTGGTACTTACTACTTGTCATGATCACAGTAATCCCTTTACCAATTCATACATCCCTTCATAAAGCCCAAGTCGGTGTCGTAGAGCCACGTTCTGCTGTGTCCATTTCCTAAATAAAAGTTTCTTAGAGGCTACAAATGGTTTCAGATCCATAATGTACATTTTTCCTTCAACGCACAAGGTCATTAACACCTGTAGATTTATTCACGTCTGAGGATGAAGTAGAGCTTTCTGTAAAAGATTACAGTTTATATCACCAAAGCTCACAGTTGTTGGGAGTCTCTTTATCTTATAACCATTTTTGAACTCCAGTTATGGTAACAATCTTCTGACAAAAGATTATACCTCAGCTGAAACTGGAAGGACGGAGGAGTTCGCAAAAGTAGGTTCACAAAAGTAGCAGACAAATGACATACTTTTATACTTAATGTTGGAGGCTTTTGTATAATTTTCTGTTTAATATACAGTGTTGCGCAAAAGTCTTGAGCCATCCCTCATTTCTTTAGATTCTGTTTTCAATCATCTTGTTTGTGCAAAAATACTATTTCAAGCCTATAATAATATAAATTTATGCATTTGAGTAGACTGAATTACAGAAACGGGAACAAATGTTTTACTCAGACAGACTGCGAGCTGCCTAAAGATACACAGTGCCTAGATAAAGGGGTGTTAGCATTCAGCACCACCAGTATACTGATCACTACCTGGTCATCTGGAATCTTCTGCACCCCTTTCTTCACTGATTCAGGTCTGAAGTTAGATGTGCTTTGTTATGCTTGAATGATTCATGCATAAATCATTTTGTGGCTTAAACAAAAAACATTCCTCTGAAAACCTCTGGTCAGGTACAAGGATTGGACTGAAAGGATTGGTCTGAAAGGATTGGACTGAAAGAAGCCTGGAGAACTGTTCCTCAAGAGTATATTAAAAATTCAAGCTTCTTTGGAAGAAAAACATGAAGAAATGGGGGATGACTTCTTTATTTCTTACATGTAAAAATAATAACTTGTAGGTTTTATCTAAAACAGTAAACAACTGAGAGTGTGGTCTCTGACTTTTCTGCAGGACTGTGGGTTTCAGATTCAAATCCCAGCTGAGGAATCAGGGTGCATATTCAAAAAGAGCAGTGGTGCTGATCAGACTTCTTGGCTATTTACTATGATCAGGTCAACAATACACAGCACTCCTGTTTTCCTGCCTCTACATACGGCTTGCAGTGGTAATCTGATTAGCTAAATGAGCAGAGGCCAGCAAGGTGCTACGCAGCTGACGAGTGACACAGCAGTGTTTGTGTCCTCTGGTAGTGAGTTCCTTTTGGGATGGAGAGGGTGTGATGCTGAAAGAGAGGGGGGGTGCTGAGGGGAGGTGCTGAGAGAGAGAGTGATGCTGAGAGAGACAGAAAGAGAGTTTGAGACAGAGAAAGATAAAGAAATAGAGAGAGTGATGCTGAGAGAGAGACGGAGGAAGCAAGAGAAAGAGAGAGAGTGATGCTTAGAAAAAAAGAGAAAGAGAGAGATAGAGTGATTCTGAGAGAGAGAGAGAGAGAGAGAGAGAGAGAGAGAGAGAGAGAGAGAGAGAGAGAGAGAGAGAGAGAGAGAGA
>JBBPDB010000019.1:516695-533687 GCA_037974465.1 Brachypetersius altus | reverse complement strand
ACACACACACACACACACACACACACACACACACACACACACACACACACACACACACACACACACACACACACGATAGCGTGAGGGCTGATAACCTTTCCAACAGTATGTCCATTAACATCAGCTTGCAAGCAAACAAACACAGGCTGGAGGGAACACTAATGTGTGCTAGTGACCATGCACAAGTGAACCAAATGTCAAACTGCGTCTGTCTGCCAAACCATAACTTACTCATCACATCCCTACAGCAGGGTCATTACAGAGCCAGGGCAGGAACAGAGGGCACACATGTACACCACCCCTCACCCCACACACACACGCTAACTGCTGCTTAGCTAGAACAACAGCAATCACATGAGACAATAATACAGGAGCAAACAACTATAATAGGCTAAAGTGCACTGTTGTCAAGCTCCAAGCATCCGTTAGAGCATCTATCACTGTTTGTGGCCTAGCCTCCATTACAGCACTTCATATATGTGTGTTAATGACACCCCAGTCAATGCTTTAGCATTTGCTTAAACACTCCATTACCCTGATATACAAATAAGAACTATGCCAATTAATTCCTGCTTCAACACCATTTCCAAAAGCTTTCATGCAAACTGCTACAATTTTGTTTTTACTATGGGCAGCTTGATAATTTGACAATATAATATCCACTGCTTAGGGGAACATTTGAAACACAGCCTTGCTGCTCATCAGTGAATCCCTCTTTACAGCGTGTTGTGGAAAGTCTATTCAAGCATTTTAAGAGATAATTCAGGCCTTTCCTAGTTACTGGAACGATATCAATAATGAGTATCAATTTGGAGCACCCTTAGTTTTTACACGACTTTTTTTGCAACGATAACTATTTGACCAAGCTTCTTCCAAACGAGCTGCAGTGATGCTTTCCTTTTCATAACCGTATGTGCCAAAAATAAATGTTGCCACTTTAGTTTTTTGTGTCTCAAACTAATTTACTAACTGCCAGTTCCACATGTTAGTTTGGTCTCTTCATATCACACAGTGCTACCAAGCTGGGAGCTGCTGCTCACGCAATGTCATTAGAAATGTGAACAGTTTTGCAACAATCCTGTTCTGTTACATGAGCTAACAATTGCCTTGCGATTGACCAGCCTTGCGTACAGTAATTAGGGCTGCAGTAGAGCCAATTATACTCTAACCCTGTCCATGGCAGGGCCAGTTGAATAATATTTTGACAAAAGAGGGCACTGCTTGTTATACATGGCTGCTGAGCCATTTTCTACTTTAAAACAGTTACACAGCAGCTATTTAAGCTGTCGTAAAAATGTGCCTCAATGCTCATTGCTTCTAGTGGCTTTGGTGGTGTAAACAAAGCACCATGGGGGTTAAACAGCTTTATGGTTTAATTTGGCCAAAAAAGAACAAAAATGCACTTTGACTGGCTCTGATGCAGTTCTTATTCTTTCAGAATTCTGAAGTTCCTCCTACCTGCAGCATCTTCTTGTGCGTGGCATTTTTGCCATACTGACGAGAGAGCTGCTCATTCAGGGCCTGCAGCTCACGGCCAAACTGGATCATCCTTTCTGTGGCGGCCTGGTTGCCCCCGCACAGCTGCCTTGAGCCACAGCCGTCCTCTGGGAGAGAGAAGACAAGAGAGGAGCTTGTTTATGGGTTTTAGGTCACTGATCAATTAGCAAACTCGAGCTAGCATTTCCACACAGAGCAATACATATGCAGTCAGCTCCATAATTATTAGCATTTGTCATGCCAAGATAAAACAGAAAGAAAAAGGTAATGAAAAAATGCATCTTTTGGTTGACTAATCTCTCAGGAAAATGTAGTTTTCAATTTTGACACACTAGCAATTAGTACATGGTGCAGACTGGGAAAAGTAAAAACAAAGAATCCGAGACCACTTTTAATACAGAATCTCTGCAGAATCTACAGGTTCCTGGCTCCTTCTTTCTGGACCTTCCTCTTCAGCTCACCTCACAGGTTTTCTATTAGGATTAGATCAGGAGCCGGACAAGGCCATGTCGATAATCTTAATTCTTTTTCACTGCACCACTCTTGTGCGGATTTTGATGTATGTTTTGGATCACTGCCCTGCCGGATGATCCACCCACAACCCAGTTTTATCTTTGGCCTCCGTCACTCCGTGTTTACGCTCCAGTGGAACAAGAAGTCATGGATGATCACTTAGTAGTTTCTGAACATTCAAAAGTACAAAATGTATCATCTCTTTCTTACTTTCTTTTGTGATTTTGTGATAAGTGTTTTTGTTTCCTTAAACCAAAGTCACTTCAGCTAAAGGGCAAATGCTTGTGAGAAACAAACCTAAAGGCATTTTTCATAACCTTTTCTTACCTACCTTTAACAAGAGTGCCAACATTATGGAGCTGACTGTACTCTAAAAATAACTTGGGTTGACATGACTGCACTGCAGTAGTCTCATCCCAGTTTTTACTGGCTTGATATATGGAGCTATAGACCATTTTTAGACTTGAAATGCACACTTTTTCGTTTTACAATCCAGTGTGTGTGTGTGTGTGCATGACAATCAAGCTGAATTAAAGCTGGATCAACTCCAAACTCACTGCAACACCTGCAGCATGCAAAGGTATAAATAGATTGGAGGATCCCTAATAGTTCTAACATTTATTATTATTATTATTATTATTATTATTATTATTATTATTATAGTAGCACCTCCTACAGCTTTCAAAAATATTGGCATTCTTCCAAAGCCAAAATGTCCAATAATATTTAGTGTAGTGTATGTATATTGATCAGTTAATCAGGGACTGAGTATTGATTGTTTAAAAATAGGCTTTTGTGGCCACATCTGTTATGTTTGGTTAGAGAGAGCAGAGGGGCAAGTTGCCTTAAAAGTCTGCAGCGGAGAGAGAGTCAATGACATCACGGCTATGTTGGCCAGAAAGCGACAAAATGTGGATTAACAAATCAGCCTTACTGAGCTTAAGACACAGCAGACTCAGAAACAGACAATATATATACAAACATTATAGCTCAGGTCAGTTCAAAAAAGAGGTGTGCCACTGGTTTTTGCAGATTAATTAAAATTAAAAACCCTGTAAACACAGGTACATGCTCCCCTGCTCACCCACCCATCCCTAACCATAATTGGCTCGGTAAGAGAGCTCCCTAACACCACCCTAGGTGGTTCAGTCATAAAACATAGAGCAAGGAGGGTTTTTTGGCCATAAAACCAGTGCTCAAGTGTCTCCAAACACTGGTTTTATAGCAACCACATATCACACTTTGCATTTTCTGACAGAAATGCATGTAGTTTTCATGGCAGATTAGAAATGCTCTCCAAAAATGACACTGAGATACGACTAACGACACTTCAAATGTGCAGCTATACTTAATGCCTAAATCATCTCTCAGCAACTTCTTCTCTACAACTCACAATGACTGTACACAGATCAAAAATGTGCAGCAACACATACAGTATGTTAAAAAATGAGAGTGCTGAACAGGTATTTCACTGAGTTACACTCCATAGTACACTCCCTCTCTAATATATTTAGTAACCTTGGAGGCAAAAATTTAATTGACAGTATTACCACAGGGTTTAGTTTAGCAACAGCTGAGAAGGAGGTATCTTCAACACCTTTCTGTGTAATAATAACAATCCCAACAATCCCAATCACAATAGCAATAACAATACTATATAATCCATATATTAAGTGTAGTATGAAACAGGGTAGATTATTGATTAAAAATCAAACAGGACATGCCGGTTAGAAAAGGCACCGATGCAATCAGAGGGGGACAAAAAGAAAACAATTAATCCAATCTTGTAACAAATGTAGGCTGAAACAGCACACACTCAAACTGAGTGATGCAATGTTGGTAGCTGTGTAGAAAGTTTGAATCATTTGAGCATGACGCTTATGTGAAGTGCTTAAAACAAAAACAGTTCATTTTAAAGATTACTAGTTTGTAAAGAAAGCAAAATAGATCGAGATTAGTATGTGCAGATGCTCAAGGTTTTGGACTTAGTTCTGTGTTCTCAGGTGTTTGTGCGTGTGTATACCTGCTACTCCATTGCCCACGCTGTTGTCATCCCCTTGTAGGATCTCTTGGTGCTTGTACGTGCCGTTCATGATGCGGGTGGAGGAGTTCTCTGCCACTCCGTTACTGTAGTGCTCCGCTTCTATCTCCATCTCACTGTCACTAGTCACCACACACAGGTGCGCACATATGATGACCCCAAGCAGGTATTCAGTCACAGTAACGTAATACACATTTTAGAAAAAAAATACCAAACTGCACAAACACAGACTTAGGTCCAGAGGTTTGGGTCTTATTTTCTTTCACATACACGCTTGCCGAGGCACTTACACACTAAGATGAGTATATACCGAGGCAAGCACAGACATACAATAAAAAAAAAGGAATAAAATAAACACACACACATGCGTACCTAGTCTCCTGGTTGCTGGTGGTGCTGTGTGGCTGGGACTTTGTGGAATCGGTGGAGTTGGATTCCGAGTAGTTGACAGAGGAAGGTGAGGAGGAAGGAGAAGAAGATGCAGAGCTTGCTCCGGGGTATTTTCCGTGGCTCTTGCTTTTGTTAGAAGAAGCCACTCCATTACTGCACGTAGGACTATCTGCACCTGTGTTTTGCAGAAGTTTGAGAGTATGTTGAACTGTCCACATGCAAGAAACTGTTTACATCATGTACATAATGCAGCCGCATGGAGCACACTTCAAATACTTTTACAGTTAAATGAACTGTAAACAATAGCTAGTTTAGCTAGGCAGATGTTGAAGTATTACAATTACTTCACATCGTTACAGTAAAAACTTCACTGTGAGAATAGGCATAATGTGACATAATTGTTTGGCCTAGTTTGATGAAATGATCATTGTAAAGTGTGGACTAATGATCCAAAGTCATTAGAAGTAATATTAACAGCCCCAAGCTCACGTGCAGCAAGGTAGACCATGTTTTAACGAAAATATTGCATTATTAACTTCTGTATACATTCTTTGCTGCTGCAGGTTCTGGCATAAAGGCAGGTCCATGAAAATATGATTTAGGATTGACCTTTAGGATTAGATTTAGGGACACTGTTAATAAGAGCATCTGGAACTGTCTACTAACCACATGAGGATGCAGGAAAATCAATGGCACAGATCATAGTCTGTAATACCGGTGTTAAATGTTTTCTTTTAACACTCAAGAAAAACAATGAGCATGTGTGTGTCTCAGTGTCACCTGTGCTGTGCAGGTGAGGATTAGTGGCTCCGTGTCGGGGGCTTAAACTTGGGGAGCCAGGGTAACTGTCTTGTGGTTTGGAGCGGATACTAAAGCATCGTACCTCACTGTCTGTACCATTCACCATCTCCACAAACTGCCGACACCTGAGGAAGACAAAATCAATGCAGCAGTTACAATGTGTTTTAGATACAAGCCATTATAATGTGTTACAATGAGCAGCAATATCTCTGCCATCTCCAACCAATACGTATAGGGTACCTGACAAGCCATTTCGTCATGTCTGACATGCTGACGGATAGAGAGATGTAATGATAAAGTGAGCCTTTATCTACCATACCATCAACAGCACACTCAGAACTGTGTGTGGACACTAATTAGTCCTTACACCCTTTGTCTAAACTTCTCCTATGTGGGAAAGTTGGTATTAATCGATAACTTAAATGTGTTTTTATTGTAATAGGGTGTTCGAATGTTAGTGGACGTGGTGCCACTTCTCCTGGTTCTAAACTGAAGCAGCGTTACTGGGTTAAAATCTGTTTGATAAAAATTAAAATTGTCTAAGACCGCAACCAAAAAAGGGTCATGAAATGTATACATGGAAGTAGTTCTGGCTCATTTAACTCCGGTTCTAACCTCGTTACCTAGCATTGCTGTTATATTATATTTTTCCTTGGATATTTCTGCAGTTCCCTGTCTGATGGGAACACACAAAAAATTACAAAAATGTAGGCCGTAAAGAAGACAAAATAACGCCTGCACTCAGTAAGTCTGTTACCGAAATCGCCACAGAGTGATGATATTAGGGGGTGGGCACTTCACACTAGTCCTTACATATCAACAGGTACACAAACAATAGTAAGAATAATCTACAAAATAGAAAACACACAAGTGTCCTCCAGCAACAACTACAGAGGAGCATCAGACCATTAAATCACCAAAAAGAGTTAAGAGACACCACAAAACTTTCTCAGCTGATGAGAATCAATGAACTTTTTCTATACCTGATCGCTCAGCAAGAAAATTGTACTAAGACAATTCTACGACTCTAAAGGCAGGTGGGAGTGTGGGCCTTTTGGTGTGGGAACGAAGGGAGTTTATAAACTGATCCACCGTCCTATGAAAGTGGAATTCAAGAGGTCGAGACCACAAGAGAAGAGACCCAGTAATGATAGAGACACATCCACATTAAGGCAGAGTCAAGACTAAGACTTTGTAGTGGTCAAGTACATATCATGACAAAGACCAGAAGTCAATACCAAGCAGTAGAAGTAATACTTCAGTTTTCAAGAATGTATACATTTTTTTTACAGCAATTAATAGTTAATAGTGTTCATTTTAGTCCATATAAATAAATGAACCATGCTGAGATACTACCTGCATAAAAAGTGCTCTATAAATAACTTCGTAGAGATAATAATTATAACATATAACCATATAAATTATATATAATGATATACATTAGTGTTGTTGTTACTATTATAATTATCATTGTTAGTTATTGTTATTACCATCATCATTGATGGTAAAATGTCAACTGTAGTATGCTTCATTTATAGAAGCAGAGATAAAGCAGATCATTTCTGAAACAACAATAAATAAATAAAACAAGTAAAGGAGACCTTGCACCCGACTGTTTTCGAGGTAAATGTCCTCTTTAAACTGATTCTGTACAATTTATGTTGAGAAGATGCATCTGAGACATTTAATATGTTGGTGTTACAAGTGACGTCTGTTCCTCACAGTGATGAAACACCGCGAGTGACTGTGAGGTGGACAGCATAAACTGCCATGTTTGCAGACACAGTTTCACTAGCTAGCGAGATGCCTTGCTTGTGGTATTGATTACAGTCAAGTTGTTAAAAGGGCAGAGATGGGAGGAATTTGGGGTGTGGGGTGGAGTGTGGAGAACGCCTGTGGGCTTTACAGTTAAAGGCGAGTTTCACTGCCTGTCACAACCAACATTTTAACAAGTTGTCTCCATAGGTGTATTCACAGTACGAGACCAAGCTAACAATCTTGTGAAGCAGCTGTTAAGCCCTCTGACTCACATAAAAGTAAAAAAGAAAGATAGAAAAACCGCAGCACACAAGTGGCACAATACAAATGTGGTGCAACATGATCTTTTCCAATACGTTCATCTCTACTTTACTTACTGCTGCAATGGACAGGGCATTGCAAAGACTGGCTATTTAAATAATGAGATAACCGAACTGTCTAGCCGACAATCAACCACTCTGGGAAACACTGGCTCCACTTGTTTTATGGAGTTCATTTTGCGAAATACATTTCTGGTCAAATAAAGCCTATATAGCTGCAGGCACTCTACATAAAAAGCTGCTCTGCAGTCCATTCAAGCCAATATTCTGCATTTACTCTCACCAAGCTCAGAATCTGTGGGGACGATCCAGGTAGTTCACCAAGACTTATTTAGTCAAAGTGACTCTGGTCAAACACTGGCAGGTAGTGAAAATCTGCTAATAAAAAATATATATTATAACACATTCCTGCTTACTCACTTCTATCGCTGCCTTCCTCATTGTGCTCCACATGCACAGAAACAGATTCTCATATAAAACTAAAATATGTGCCTATGTAGTTATTCCATCTCTGTATATACTCTTTTCAAAATAATATTTGCGTCACTGCACCTTAGGGCATGATCAAAGTTCAAACGATTTAAAAGAGAAGCAAAACACACTTGCACTGATGTTCAGAGGCAATGTATGACATTGGGAGACTTTTGTAAGGAATATTGAAGTTTTTGAAAATAGTTTGTATTGCTTTTACGCATTACTCACACTGGATGTCACAGGAAAACTCTAGCCCGAGACAGCAAATTAAAAGATCAAAATCAATAGAGATCTCTGTTTTCCTTGAGAAATGAGGAAGAGAAGATATGCAAGTAAATCAATATTCTGTACATCTGGGACAGTTTCCATTTGTGCCACAGGGGGGAGACAAAATCAAAGATCCCCCCTCCATAAAAAGGGTTTTATGGGCAGTTTGGAAAACGTCTTTAAAGTCTTGGTTGATCATGGTCCGTTTGCTCCATGCTGCTGCTGCAGAGTTTCGCTTACTCAGCAGCAGCTAAAAGTAACACATTGTCACCATTGCTACTCAATGCATCGTTTTTCCCCGCATTCTCAGTGTTTAAAAAGTGCAAGTTATTATGTGGAGGTTTCAGTGCATTGAATCAGAAAAGGGTGAAGAAGACTGAGTAGTAGATAATAATGCAGTCTGAAGACTCCTCTCTCTGAGGGTGTTTTGTCTGTGCCAGCACTCAACTGCCAGACACTCACACCATCAACTCAGTACTGCATGTGCAAACGAAGTAAATCAGGGCAACTATTTCAGAGAATGCTTGTGCGAAAAAATAATTCTCAATTTTAAGGCAGTTGCTAATAACTAGTGGTCCCAGCCCCTGTCAGTTATGACTCCTAATATACTACAACCAGGTTTAGTCATAAAGTTAGTCTGCTGTACTACAGGGGACTTGAAGCTAAAGCTCAAGTATTTGAAAAACATTACTGTCTTCATGTCTCCTTCATGACAATCCACCCAGCAACAGGCCTGACTAATCAAATGGAGAACAGCAAGCAACAGTGACCGGTGGTTCACCCTGCCACTGCATTGGTCACAGGAGCATGTAACAAAACAACTGCTGTTTCTCTAAGAAACCTGGCAGAGAACACACTCTTCCCTCTGACTGTTTTTCTGACTGCGCCTCCATGTTTCATTAATATAACCAAACGTCTTTGGATGTCTTTGGAATGCATAGAGTGTTCCAAGGTTTCCAAAAGTTCTGAGTCGCTATGCGAGAATAATGCCAGTGACATCCTGGCAGCTCTCTGAAGCACAGTCCATTAAAATGCTGCCAGTAGAAGGGACAGGAGAAATATAATGGAAAAGACTAACCGTAATTTGTGAACAGACTGTGTAATTCGCCTCCAAGTCACTACTGACTTTTCCATCCTATGTCAAAACGACCATCTGGTTTTCCTACCATTTGGGTTTCTTGAGCTAACCGGGTTCGTCAATATGAGAGATTACTACAAAACTACACCAATTATCATTACATACAGCGCTGGTGATTAAGTACAGGAGTGAGTTTCTGCTTTTACTTCCAACATGTTGGCAGTATGTGAATTATAACACAGGGTCTTTTAGATCCAAATCTCATTTTTGGCCCAATCTTGGCAGGGTGTGCACCAAAAGATGTGATCATTATGGAATGCAGACCATTCAACCCTAACTGCAAACTTCTGGGAATTTTCAAAGTTGGAAACTTTCCATGGGAATTAATGGTAATTGAAGATAATAAACTGGAAGTTTTTCTAAACAGAAAATATAGTTGGAACAAATTATAAAATGTTTTGTCATCTTATTCAACAGAAATATGCCACATACACCATCCAGCGTGTTCCCATCCAAATTAAACCATCCAAATTCCCAAACTAAAGTTTCTGCAAATTGCACTCAGGTTTACAGTGGAACTTGCGCTTATAGCTGAATCTGGCACACCTTTGCTTAAGGGAATGGTGCAGTTAGAAATGCTACGGGTTATTAGGAATGATAGAAAACACATTGCCAACACGTAGCATTATGAATGTGTCTACTCACAACATGGTGTCTATTGACAAGTCAGTGTGAGCCATATTAGAATCTTTGATCAAGCTATTCCAATACATCCCCCCTTAAAGACTCACTTAATTTGAGCTAATCTTTCCATTAGTGCATTAGAGAGTGCATGTGTGTATGTGTACTTCACCCACTTCAACATGAAGAGTAAATTGGGGTTGCGTTCTAGGAGCCCAGGGTACAGTTGCTGTGTGGCTTCGATGGCCTCTCCAACACGACCCGCCAAGACCAGCTTCTGTATTCCTGCTCACATACACAGGAGAAAAACACACATATACACACACTTACCACACATGGCTGGAGGGTTGAGCAAACAGCAAGCCACAAAGCATGCCATGAGCAATGCCTAGCATAATTCTGTGGCATATATCAAAAGAATGGGCCATCATAAATAAACAAGCACGGTTATGCACTGCATATAAAAATAATTCGATCAGTGCTCGCCTAAAGTCCCGCAAATGTGACACTGCTTATCAGTTCATCAGACTGTTCAACATTACTATAGGCCTGCCCTCCACATCTCTGCATTTAAAGGATAAACAGAATAAAGTGTTACCAGAGAAAATGTGTTTAATGATTAAGAGTCATGGGGTTTGTGCAATTTGACTGTGATTTAGTTGCTCACTGTTGCAGATTTAAATGAGAATAGAGCATTTATATATTGACGTGTAAGATACATTTTACATTTCAAATATCCCTTCACATTACAAAATAGAAGATATAAGAATTTTGTTTTTATGACAAGACCATTGTCACATTGAACACTAAATACCCAAACAGTGAAGGACACTTCTATGGCTACACGTCGGCACACCCCAGGGCCTGTGCTTGTACCGGGAAAAAAAAACATAACAGAACAACAGCTCTAGAAGCAGCCTATCTGCTTTCTTCATTTGTTCATCTGCTCCTCAGTGTGATAAAAAGATCTGGCAACTGCACTTTTACAACAGCCTTTGAACGTGGTCTTTAATCTCCAGTAATAAGACTTGTGTGACAAACATGAATCCTAACATCACTGATTTTCAAATTAGTATTCCAAGCACTTATGTGCAATAAGATGTTAAATGGATGGTGACTGTGTGCGTGTGTGTGTGTGTATTCTCACTCTGTCTGTTCTTTATGGAGGTCTGGTCCTCCTGGATCATGGTCTCTGTGGCTCGGGCGAAGGCCAAGGCAGTAGCGCAGTAGCCATGATGCACCAGATAGCTGGACACCATACTGAGGAGCAAAAGCACAAGAGTACAGAACAGAGTTATAATGGAACTACAACATTACAAACACCAAATGATTCACAAGGGCCTTCTTTAATAATCATCAGATTATTTATGTTTGTTTAACAATTTTACACTGAACAGACTGCAGCTGGATAAGAAAGAGTGATTATTTGAATGTAGCGCTGTGCAAAATACTGCTGGTTCTGGCCAATGCAATGCAGATACCTCAGAAGGCTCCACTATGCAAAGAAGGCTCTAACCAATTTCATTATTGTGTGCTTACTGACCAACCACAAATGTTCCAGGTGATTTTCTGGGAGTATCTGAATTGAGTCACGCATGTTAGTGAACAAGCTTCAGAATCATTTCGGCCAAAAAAAAAATTCAGAATAATCGGAGGTTCACACTTCTGTTTTAATTGTTGTCAAGAGTTGTCAAGAAATTACTAACCAGTTACATAATTAATAATAATATTAATCAATAATTTTAGTCAATTGATTTCACTCAATTTACATTTTGGGCTCCAGCCAGCATTACTATGGACCTCTTGAAGGGTCAAACTAGGAAAATGTTTTAACAACAAAATGGTATTATTTGTTTTACCAACATTTAGCATAATACAAGGCACATAGCTACTGCAAAATGTAGCAAAAATAGTAGTATTGTATTTGATAATGGCTTCTCACTTCTGCAGAACTGTCTGCCACTCGCCGAGTCTCTCTCCGATGGGGAAGCGGGTAATCATGCCATGGATCTTCGCCCTCCACTCACTCATATAGTCCTCAATGTCAAACACAAATGGCTGCTGGCCGAAGTTAGCATCCACGATTTCTCCAGGAGTCTGCAGCCCTACTGTGGGGTACAGGTTGGGCTGAGAGAGGGAGAATGGGAGAGAGATATTATGAGTACTGCTTGCATCTCCACTCTCTCTCTTGCACCGTCACTGAGTCACTGCGCTAAAGCACCTCAATTGGCAAAGCATCAGCTTAAGTGTCTGCTTCATTAATCATACACTACGATCAGAACGCTCTGCCAAATGCATTAGCAGCCTCTTAATCTGGACATACAACAAAAGCATTCCAAAGGTAAGGCAAGATTGTGTGTGTGTGTGCGTGTGTATGTGACAGATTGAGTGAGTCAGTGCCTCACTCTTCACTTACTGGAAGGTCTGTAAATGCCACACCTGGAAGACAAAAGGAGCAGACAAACATCAACTTATGTAAAACATGATGATCTGGCTTGTAGCTATTTGAACATTCCAGATGAGTACAGCTGGTTTTGTCAAACAAGCTCAACAGGCCAAACACTAGATTCACCATTAATGACTAAGCACTTTGGGTTTTGGTGTTTCGACTGTATAGTGATTTTTTTTTTTACTTTACCTAAACTGTGTCCATTCTTGGTATAAAAGCATGTATTGTTGATGAGGTTCACGCAGCAGCCAATCACGTCACCCGTTGTGAAGGTCGGGCCGTACGGTTGGCCAGTCCCTGAGGAGCAAAAGGAGTGTCCGTCGTCACCGTGGTAACCATAGGAGTGCTTGTCCCAGCCTAAAAGAAGACATGAAGAAATCCAATGAGAGACTGCAGTCACAAATCCAGCACTGACTGACTGACGCTCAGCTCACTATAGTATTTAAGTCTAAAAATCATTGAGTGTGTAAATCAAGCTGAATTTGGATTAAAAAGGCCTAGAAATGTGAATCCAGATGGATGTGCTTGCACTTGCATTTTATTTTACCCCATTGTCTCACTTGAGCCTTGCAGCACATTATGCAAAGTCTCACCCAGCCAGGAGGGGGCATCAGACTACACGTCAGATATGACTGTTCCTGAATGAGTCACTCAACTCCCAGCAACACACTGTGAATCCCAATGTGGCCTTTGCATGCCAGTCCTGTGCATTGCATATGGTAGTGTGTGAACTGTCTGGCATTATCATGCACAAGTCCGACCAATTTAAAAGTGATGAAGGGAGATGGACTGGACTGATTCAAACCAAAAACAAGGAAAAAAGGAAAAAGAAAATCAGGGGTGGGGGGTGGGGGTGGAAAGTAGGTCGTGTGTGAACTGTGAGGTATTAGATTAATCTGCAGAGCAGCACTGACAGGGATATTGCTCCTAAAGCTGCGTTCACCGTTCCCTCCATGCTAATGAAATGGGCAGGACTCCACTATAGGATCAGAGACGCAGAGGTCAACAGGGCACGTAAGACCATTATGCTCCAATCACACACACACACAAAAACACACACACACAGGTGACATCATCTGTTTTCCTTAGCAACAGCAATGTGAAGTCATACATCACCAGCCTTTAACACACTTTATTGAAGAGTGGTGATGTATGCAGAACTAGTACAATAACAAATAACTAAACTCTAAATATGGACACACAACTGTCCACAGGAATTGAATACTGTGTTCCAGACACACTCCTTGGTCAGCTCTGTGAATCTGTCTTTCGTGGAAACCACTGTCACGGACTGAAATTAGGCCTCTGGCTCCACCCTAGCTGAGTAACATAAGAGGACAGGAGGGCAGGGCTTAGTGTATAGATGCACATACACTCTATCAGCTGAATCCAGAAGTCACTTAATTCTTGAGATTACACTTTCTGGGGTTATTTGTGAGAGGACTGTGGCAGAAACCCAAAATGTTCTATTTGCGAACCTTTATTTATCTGAGCCAAACCCATGTGTGTAGATATAACAAGAGCTCCACAAAACCAATACACTTTTAAACACTTAAAGCATAAAACATCTGAACAAAAACTGCATCCAGTCTAAGCACATTTGTTATTATACTAATTAAATGCAGAAAATAAAATAAGACACAGCTGGCATCGCAAAGGATCTTCTTCAAGTACAGGTCCTATACAGGCACAGATACTACAATATCACCTCAGGCTAAGAGTGCAACACAATACGCACACAATCTACACGAGCATGCTTCCATTTCCATCCTATTCTGTACTCTCTCAAACAAAGAGTAGCAGCAAGGGCTAAATGAATTGGCGAGTTGTAGTCAGCAGGCGCATTTAGAATTGGCTAGATGACTCTAAAGCATTCCAAAAGCCTCAGGCACCATGGAGAAACCAATAGCAAGGTGACAAAGTCACAAGCTGGGGCCAGCTGATTGGACAGAGCAGGCTCAGCGTGCCTTGCGATTGGCCTGGACAGCCCATGGAATACAGGGAATCCAGTGGGCTCACAACCGTACGCTGTGTGCTGAACACACACACATTCCTCCACTCTTTACCGACACATACTCTCTTCGTCTTCTGTCTGTCCTGTGTGGTACAGCTGTGAAGTTCTGAAATTCAATAGCATATTTTTTTTTCATGACTGTATCAGATGGCGTTTAAGTGTGTATTAACATATTTATTAACTTCATGGTTCCTGAGAACTACTGATGATCCTAAAAGACCATTTTACAGACCTCACACAGCTTGTTTTGAATGCCTTTTGTCTTTTTGTCTTGGTTAAAATGACACTGAAATGAAACGGAGCCTTTCCCAGTATTGTAAACTTGACCGCATTTCTAGAATAAAAGGTTTTCATTTTCATTTAAACCTCTTAAGCATAACGTTTCTAAACAATCTGAAATAATGAAATAGCATAAACAGTATTCAACTAAGTTTGGGTTATGCCTCAAGGCCACTGAAAGCAAACCTCTAAGTAGCTGTTACACTGGTTTACAGTTTATGTCTTCCAACACTACCTCACAGTCGTATGACTTCGGTCTCCTTCATCATCAAAACTTCCTCTGTTTACCAGTTCAAACTTAACGGCATTTCTGACATATTAAATCAGAAGCAGCACTCACATGAGAACCCAACACATTACACAAGTGCCTCCATTCACTTTCTCTGGAGGCTTTAACAGTAAACATATTAATCCACCACATTGTTTAATTACATTCAGTCCAATCAACTTAATCCAGACCAATCTAATAAAACCAAGTCATGCCTTCTACAGTACAAACATTCCACTGAACTAGTACACAGGTATCCCACAAGAACGGGACGGCACGAATTCCAAATCAAGTCACAATTCAGGTCTTATTAAGCAATGTTCAATGTCTGAAAACTCAATCAGGAAAAAGAACTAATGGACTACTTTCTTCTGTACTTTCACTCTCTTTAATGTCACATTTTCTCCAAATTTCCACCACTGTCAAAGTATTGCCTTTACAAAGAGTCGTCTTTTGAAGCATTCCAAGATGAGCAGAGAGACGTTTAAGGTCATTCTGTTCACTTTCCGAGGGCATGTTCAGGCATGCTGGGAGCAGCAGAGAGGGGCTGCATAGGAACAGGACAGAGAGCCCTAGTGAAAGGGGCAGGACTGAGGACGCTGGGATGGCGCGGAAAGGGTGGAGGCGCGCGAGTGGTGCCAAACCACAAGCAAATTATACGATGGAAACCCAAGTAGGCTATTCAGGAAGAAAAGAACACAGATTTGCATGGGAGCAGGTGCAATGTTAACAAGGAGGACTTTACACAGGTAAACAAAGTCACAGACAGGGATTTGCAAACATTTCACAGCCTGATTTAATAGTTAACAGACACAATAGTAACAACACAGTAACAACTGCAGTATTTCAAGGAAAGAACGTAAGCTTGTGCACAAACTTACCTTTGTTCATTGAGAGTAAGAAGAACAATTGTTCATCGAAGAACAATTTATTATAGCTATGCGAGTGGGTTCGTCAGAATTTATTCATGTCAACGCTGGCTCTGATTAATTAACAACATCCAGTGAGAGAACAGTGGCTGCATTTTCCATTCTAGGACTGTATACATTTCTAAATATTATTAATATGGCAAATGGTTCCAGCCCCACTGTGACCACAGCTTCTTTCACTCGGTCTCATTTATACAGCTCATGGATCAACTACCTATAGTTTTACCTATAGTTCACCTGCAACCACTATCAAGATATTTGCGGATGTCAATACTGATGCAGAGGCAAGAACGTGCGGAATATACAGAGTATAATATACTCTCGGTAAAGTATTACAAAAAAATATATAACATTTATTTTGTAATGATGTGGTAAAGTAAATAAATGCATTAAAAGCCAAGCAGTACCTAAAGGGTGCACTCTTTCAGAATATAATAATTAAAATGAAGTCAAATGTAAACATCTGTTCAATAATTTTATGTCAAGCAAATATCTGCCAACACCAATAGGATTTCATTACCCCTGTGGTATGTTTTGCTTGTGGATGATACCTCAGAATCAATGCAGTTCAGTGGAGAATGAATTCACTGTGGCAGTATTTAAAAATAAAAAAAACATTTTTTGGAGCATAAAAGTCATATTTGGAAAGAGGACCGCAGCTGCAGATTCTATCACTGCAACCTACAGCAAACGAGACTCAGCATGATGAAACTAGAGAAATGCATTAGCATTAGTGGTAACTATTTTATGTGTTAATACATTATTAATGCAGCAAAATGGAGCGATATAAGAGCAATATATTATCATA
Source organism: Brachypetersius altus (assembly GCA_037974465.1). Lineage (NCBI taxonomy): Eukaryota > Metazoa > Chordata > Actinopteri > Characiformes > Alestidae > Brachypetersius > Brachypetersius altus. The sequence continues at coordinate 517,120 of JBBPDB010000019.1, read as the reverse complement.
AATAAGACAGTAGAAATTACTATAATATAATATGATCATAAAAATTGTGATTATAATGGAATCCCAGTCGAATCATTGAACATTCTGTTACGGAAATAAACTTAGTACTTATATTTTTAAGCAATTAAACGAAAGAACTCTGCAATGATTAAGAGTCATTCCTAATTATAGATCTTTATGACCTCTTAAGGTAAACACACACGCACACCATTCACACAAGCCATACATACACACACACACACCATACACACCCCCAAAAGTTTCAGTGTTATTCAGTCCAAACTCCAGCTGTTCACCACAGATCAGGAGTCATGTTTACTGAATGACTCCCCGAAAAGCCCAGTCCCTCACTCCCTTACACACGTGCACAGCCACGCACAGCCACGCACAGCCACGCACAGACACGCACAGACACGCACAGACAC
>JBBPDB010000019.1:487251-504243 GCA_037974465.1 Brachypetersius altus | reverse complement strand
TAGATACACTGCCCTCCATAATAATTGTCACCCCTGGTTAAGATGTGTTAAAAGCCTTAAAATAAATATAGTAACCACTTTGTCCGTAACAGGGTTGACAGATAAATCATATCATGAAGTAGAAAACACAAAATAAATGTAATAAAATAAAATAAATAGCCTGAAATGGCACCATAAAATTTATTGACACTTTAGGATGTCTTCTTTCCAAAGATATTTAAAAAATTGAGAAAAAAATGATTTTCAAAAAAAAAAAAAAATGTAAAGCTGAAAATGTACCGATTTTGTGGAATGACCCTTTTACTAATGTTATCCCTGTAACTGATTGACCGGTCACATCTAGAAAAAGTGAAAGAATTTGAATTTATCATTACGATAGTATTAAAACCGTGATTAATTGAAATGATGTGGTAAAATCTCTGCTGTCACCTACACGATTGATTTAAAAAACCTGATTCCATTGGCAATGAGTCAGTCATAGTGAAGAATCACAATCTGAATAATAAAAATGGCATTTGTGGGTCAGTGAAAACATTCTGCATGAGGACCAGTGACACTCAAATCACTTCAGAAAGAGCACTCAGATGGCCCATCTAGATTGCAGTGAAAGCATAAAACAGCAGTAGGCGAACGCACATCTCATTCATAATTGATGGCTTGGTGAGTTATTTCAGTGTTTAGTGTTTCCAATAGTTTGCGTAAATTTATAGAGACACTTCCATAGTCTATTTGAATCAGCTAAAGCTATTTAACTCACCTGTTATGTTTTCCTCTCTTTGCGTAAACATTGATAATCTCTTTATGTCTTCTATCCATCAGAGAAATGGACCAGAGTGTGAAGGTACCTGCTTAAGGAGGGTTCTAATCTCGGTGTAAAGCCTCTAGCTAACTAAAAAAAAAAAAAGGTTAAACAACCATGAAATAGTAATGGGCATTGTTTTTATAATGTTGAAAAGATGCATAATGTTGAAAACAGGAGCGTTTCAATGTTATTTATGTTTCTTTAGTTTGCATATTTTCGTGTTGCGTATTTTCAACATTATAAAAACAATGCCCATTACTGTTTCATGGGTTGTTTTCCCTTTTTTCCTGGTCTGTTAATTTCAGTCCCTTGATGATTTGATGGCACTCTTAAAATAAACTGTTATTGTAGTTGTAGTATTGTATTTAAGCCTGTAAACATGTCTGAGAAGTGCCAGCCATTCCAAAAAATTAATTCAAAGAATTATTTTGGGCTCTAAGGCGATACACCAAAATGGTCACTCTATCAGAATAATTGTTTTTGTAGTGTAAATCAAAGATTCAATACCTTTTTCATATGGCAATTTGACAAATAGTTCAGTGCACTTGGAAGATGCAAATCTTAACTTTTTGTATTGAGGGTTTGAAAATGTGTTTTTCAAAGTGAGTGAGTAATAATTGAGTAATAAGTAAATAATCAAACAATTACAGTTCAGGAAGTAATATATTTAACCTTTTTTAATGATCTTTTGATATCAAACATTACTAATACTACGCAGATGTTAATTCATTTATCTAATCTGATCTATTGACTTGTGTTATCTAGCAGTTATAACAGTTTTTATAATGTATGCGTAGCAGTTTAAACTTGGCACTAGGATCTTTTTTGGTTCTGTTTGACTGTTTAAATAAATAGCTGTTTATATGCTATGAGGAGGCATGACTTTGGAAGCCCTGTCTCTGCTATGTTGATGGTGCAGAAGCAGTGTGACCGCTGGTAAAGCTGAATGTATCCATGGTGCTTTCATGTCACTATGCTACTTGTTCTCTTCTCATCTCAATGATTTTGCCCATTTTATTTCATTCTATTGAAATGCTTGGAGTGCTACACCCTAGACTAGAGAATAAGAATCGTGTAGTGCAGGCTAGTCCTGTCACTTTTAATTTTTTACATTTGTATTTTGATAAAACACTCAAATATACAGAAAAACGAGTGTGTTCAAGAACACCTAATGATTCCTCAAAACGACTGACAAGTAGCAGACCTAAACTAAAGGAGCGTAAACAACTCGTAGATGTATTTTCAACAGATTCCACATGAAAAGCATATTACAAAACGAGGGTGTTGAGAAATAGAAAAAATAATGCCTAATGACACAATATTTCAACCAGCATTAATGATAATGCATTTGCTATCCATATGTATAAAAATGTATTTATATTTTCTCCACCAGTGCCTGTAGCGGGGTGAATCAAGATGGGAGACAAGCCGATTTGGGAACAAATAGGATCCAGCTTTGTTCAACATTACTATCAACTGTTTGACACAGACAGAACACAGCTTGGATCAATATATGTAAGTATAGTTGGATGATACGTTAATTTTACGATTACATTTTGTAAAATTTTATCAACGAATCAGTGGTGGCCATACTTTAGTCCTTCTCATATATAAGGGGGGTTTTATGTCTTTATATAGGATGAGCTTAATAAACCAGTGTCAAGTTACTTCTACCCTTTGTTTCAAGAACACATTTGTTACTTTTATTTTTTTTTTTAAATGTTTGCAGTTGTCTTTGGCAACTCCCGTCTATAATTAAAAATCAGCAACAGGGAGAAATAAATAACGTTTTCGGATTGGCTACTTTTTCAAATCTCCCACCTCTGAGTACAGGTGACTGACATCCGGGCCTCTTCCACCACGCCCCCTCGTCCTCCTGCTGGTTGTTTATGTTTGGGGTAGCATTTATTCCATTCAGGTGACTGATTGCCTTGGTAACCACTGCGCCCAAACATTAACAACTAGCATGAAAATATCCAAGAGAGATTGAAGTCGCGACTGCTGAACTGCGATTAAGCAAGGATTTACTGTGCTCTGATTTTTGTAAACTACATCTATCAGTTGTTGATCATGGTGGAGCCTTGGGAGAGCTAAACACAGCTTTCACGTCAGCTCATTTACCTGCCTCAATTCTCTCTTACAGATTGATGCATCATGCCTTACATGGGAAGGACAACAATTCCAGGGAAAAGCAGCGATTGTTGAAAAACTCTCTGTAAGGATTTTCTTGGATGATTTGCGCTCTTAAAGAATTCCACTGATATTATTTTTACATAATTAAAAAGATGCCCATTGTGTCTGAAAATTGTCAGTGTAATTTTTGTAATAGCATTTGCTGCTTTAGAAGCATGAATCTGGTTACTGTCAACAGTGTTTTTAACAATTCTGCTAAGTTTCTCCAAGATTGCGTTCACTTTGAATCTAATTGTTTTATATATTTTTTTTGCAAAGGTGGTGAAATTGAATAAGTTCATTCTTAAGTGTAACAATGTTGTGAATTAAATTTTCAATGACATGCAGTTCTGTACTTTTTTTGTACACTTATGTATGGCACTATAAGAATGTTGAGCTGAAACATCTGAGTATCTCTTTTATTGAAAATATATATGAGAAAACAAGCCTTTCACATAATGTGTCCAGGCAATGAACAGATGTGTTTGAAAATCATCTTTCTGTCTTCTCAGAGCCTGCCCTTCACAAAAATAGCCCATAGCATAACAGCACAAGATCACCAGCCCACCCCTGACAGCTGCATAATGAGTATGGTAGTAGGACAACTAAAAGTAAGTATTTATATGGCCTTGGTGTCTTTGCCTCCTACACTCTGTTGTTTCAGGTTTCTCTTTAGCATGCATCATTGGTGAGAAGTGTGCTGATATGGTTTAGTCCTACATTCTGTACTATAAAATGCATAAATCAGCCATAACATTAAATCCAGCAGCCTAGTATTGTGCTGCTAAAACGGCTATGCACCGTTGTGGACTAGTTTGTCCAGCACACCAACAGGTACTCGTTCGCATTGAGATCTAGTTAATTTGGGAGTGCAAGTGTCCTTGGTTTGCAGCACTGTATACATGGGTGGAATGAATGCCCTTAGGTTTCCTAGTAGAACATTGTCCCCAGCTTCAAACTGGACCTGGCCACCCATATGACATAAAAGTAAAAGTTCTGTTCCTGTGCATATATTCTGATGCCTACATGCTTATTGCCATGGACAGGGGTCAGCGTTTGCTTTCTAACTGGTCTCTGGCCTCACAACCCTATACACAGCAAGCTAAGCATTTTTGTACTACAGTAGCTCTGCTGTGGAATTTGACCAGAGGAGCTAGCCTTTGCTCCCCCCACACATTAGTGAGCTTTGGGTGTCCATGTCACCCTTGGACCACTTTTGGTAGGTACTAACCTGCATACTGGAAACACTACACAAGACCTTTTATTATTCTCTTAGTCATCTAGCCATTGCTATTTGGCACTTGTCAAAGTCATTCAGATCCAGGTCTGCTCATTTTTCTGCTTCTAACACATCGACTTAAAGAACTGACTGTTCACTTGCTGACTGGCATCACCATAACAGTGCCACTCACCTGTCCAGTGGATTTAATGGTGTGGCTGATCAGTGTGTATAGAACATGTTGTGGAAAAAATGAATAGAACTGAGAGACTAGACTGAGATATCTGGAAACCTATCCTTGTGGACCACAGCTTTATGCCAGTAACACGTCCCATTGGAAATTGACACACAGAGGTGCGCCTTCATAGGTTTCAAATGAAGAGATCTTTCAGAGTTGTAGTGTGTGTATGTGTGTGTATCTGTCAGGCTGATGAAGACCAGGTGCTGGGCTTCCAACAGACCTTTCTGCTGAAACATTACAGCAATGCCTGGGTTTGCACCAACGAGGTCTTCAGGCTTGCCCTGCACAACCTTTGACCTCACGCGCGCTCTCTGGTCACATGGCCTTCCCTTCCCCTCTGACTGTGTGTAAGGATCTGTGCTCTGCTTGGCTTGCCCTGGTTCAAACAAGCTCTACTACTAATGACTCGGGGCAGCATGCAGATCCAGCTCCTCTTCAAATCCCCTGCCATTCGACCACTTTGCTAGACTATATTTATAACTTTCAGTGGCCTTTTGTAAAAGCTTGAAAGCTTTCAGTATGAATTCATGTATTCTTAATATACCAAACTTTTAGAAATCCTACTTGGTTCAGAACCTTTTATAAGAGTCTGCTTAGATTTTTTTCCCCCAAGCATTGACTCTTATGAAGTGAAAGTTGTCAGGGGAGCTTTGGTTTGATGACCAACAAAATATTCACGTTAGACTGAATGTGTGATGACATTGTGCAGACATTGACAACTGAGCAGTGAAAACATATTTCCCTCCATGTTTGTGAATTGCTAACGCCTTTGAGAGACCTGCTGGGGACTCCCAGTGGTACACCAGGGTACAGCATTTCATGTGCTAATGCATATTACTACTTTATATATGACACTGCTGTGTTTTTAAAGCTACAATCAGTATGTTTGAGTACCTTTCAAAATGTTCTTGAGGGTGTAATGATTCTTCCCTGAACATGGCTTTAAGTTATTTTTTATGGAGTAACCTTTGCTTGCAATGTAGAAATGTCAGTTAAAATGACCAGAGCACCAGAGCATATGTACTGATTGTAGTTTGAACTATTTGTATAGCATGTACAGTACTTTTGGTGCAACCACTCCCATGACGATCAAATACTGCTGCAACACATTTATTGTTTTGTATTGGCCTTTAGGGTGATGGGAAAATTATGTACAAGAATAATGCGTCAGATCTAATCAAGTCAGATATAATCAAGATATTTGGAACTATTTGTTCTCAGTCTTATGTTCATTCTTATGTTGATTTTAATTGTTGAAAGCTTACCTAAGTGTATAAAATAGGTTTCCTTTAATTACATTATAATACAAATTTTATATATTAATGGACTGTACACTGTGGTTAGGCTTGTCACAGTTATTACATAGTATGAAGCAGCTGTTAGTTTTTCATTTTATATATACAAACAACTGAATTTAGTGAATTTTCATCTGTTAGGCTCAGGCTTAGGTTAAATACATTTACATAAAAAAAGAAAGAAACTTGTTTTTGGAGACACAGCATGGGCCTAACAAAAACATTTAAAAAATCTGATTTGTGCCTTGGTTCAATGTATAAAGGGCAGCAAGTAGTGTATTTTATGCTCAAGCTGTCTGTTAGTTGGGAATTACTGTATATTAACAGTTGGAAATAAAATATTTAATGATTGTGACAGACCTAACTGTGGCAAATATGCAATCTGACAGACATGCCAGGCTTATTAATGTATAGTTTAGTGACTGTCTTGTTAGCCAAAGATTATTACAAGTGAAAGTAATATTAGTATTTATTTCCCATTTCTAACAACCCTATCAGCCATGTAATGACTGTGCATGTTTTAGAAATGGACAGTTTCTGCTAGTCATTTGCTTGGATGTAAAGACTACTAACTATGGGGTATGATTTGGAGCAGTATTTTTGCCACTGACTTATAAAAATGTGCTGTCCTCTGTGGTCTTTAAATGCATGAACCTGAACTGAGGAAATAGGTGTTTTGGTTGACCTCTAGACACTAATGCAGCTTTTGCATATTGTTTTCTAAATAGTGTCCTGATGAGCTGTAGTCTACAACTGACTTTGTAAAATCTGTGTTGTCTCTCCCATTATATTCTAACTAACCCTGTTTTTCTGTGTATATTCGTTTGTAGGCAGATGATGACCCCATCATGGGATTCCATCAGAGCTTCATCCTGAAGAACATTAATGAGGCATGGGTGTGCACCAATGACATGTTCCGCCTGGCGATACACAACTTTGGCTAAAAGCACCACGCTGTCAGGGATATGGGGGACGGTGGAGAAGGGGGCGCTCCGACCCCAGTGACGCCTGAACCTCTCATTTTGCCCTTCATTCATCACTCTGAGAAATGGCACCGGATTTCAAGAAGTCAAATTGCAGATAACATGCAGGCACATATGGTAGCGCCTCTACTCCAGACATGAGAAGTGTTTCTTTGCTGAAAGCCCACAGATTCATCAACGTGGCCCCTATTTCCTTCGCTGATCTGCATGATGATGGGGAGCTCGAATATCAGAGGACACTGGCCAGGGAAAAAAAATGTTAACCTAACCTCTGCCGGTTACTATTTACATTTTAGTTGTTGAGTTTGACATTGAACTAATGACTGTCTTAACTGTCTCTTTGCCTTAGTACCTAGTATGTTATCGGCTTGCTTTTAGAGTATGCTCCTTTATTATTTTTTTTTTATAATTTTGTTTTCCCCCCTTTCTTTCTTCTCCCTCTTGAACATTGGAGCCTCCCTTCATTGTGATGTCAGGTTGCTCTAGCTATCCAAAGAAACGGTAAACACCACCCACTCCCCTTTTCCCTTCAGACCAGTGTGCTTCCCACCTTCTGCTCATTGCTCTCTGTGACAATAATTACCAAGCCACGATACACAATAAAAACCTTTGACTTTTTCTTAACAATGGTATCATCTTGTTCTCTCCTCATGTCTGGTTTTGCACTTTCCCTTTTACATAACCCATTTCTTAATGTTCCTTTACATTTATTTTCTCCTTGAGTAAGACTTTTTCAGAGATTGCAATACCATTCCTGGCCACGAAGGCAGGGAAAGCTATGAATTGCTTAGCCAGAGCTCCTTGAGAAATCCTGGTCCTTACCACAGGATTTGCAATCAGAAGATAGTTTCAGGCAGTAAAATAGTATTGGTTTACATTTGCTTAGCTCCTCATTCATAGATAAGGCTCCTAAGTAGAACATGTTTGTTAGTGAAGCAGCATGCAACCGAGGTCTGTGTAGAAACCAAATGGGACAAAGAAAACTGGTCTTTAAGCTCTTTGGCCTTGTGAGATTGTTGATGGTTAGAGGGTTTGCTTTCCCTCGGATTCTTGGAAAGTAGGTAACATTCATTCCTATTTTGCGCCAAGCATTGGAAAGGTAGATCATTAAGTGGAAATCCCTAATTGACTGCTAATGCATTAAAGACTACATAATCATATGCCTATATAATTTTCTCTACCACTGTCCTCATCCAATTCCCCAGTAAGCCTTAAGTTATGGAACATGAGTAACGCTTCATACTGATGAAAACAACTTTGAAAAAAGATTGAAGACTGGTGTGAAAGAGTTAATAGAGGTTTGGTTAAATACCTGCACTGTTTACACTATAAGAAGCATTATGTGTTTCAGAGGCCAATGTGGCACAAAGCTCTTAGTAGTGAGGGCTTTTATGTCAACTGATGGTACACAACCACATTTACTGTGCTGTGGCTTTGCACTGATGTTGAAGACACTGCAGATTAGGGCTGCCATGTGACTTGGTATTACTAATTTTTGTTTATTTTTTTCTGGTCTCATGCAAATAATGTTCTCTGTTTTCCTTGCTTGCACTGCTTTGTGGAGACTCACTCTGTCCAGTTGGTCTTAGCAAAAGAAGGAAACGTGGAACAAGGATATTTGCTTTCAAACTAAAGAATGAAACACCATGTAATACATAGAGTTTTTCAAATGCTGACATGTATCCGGAAATAAAGGAGATAAAAGCGATGTCTGATACTATTATTGCTTTTATTATCACTATGATTATTAGTATTGTAAGTATGAGTTTGTTTGGTTGTTAGGAAGATTTTTAAAGATGGTCAATACAGAGACCGTAGAAATAAGGACTTCGATATTAAGAGTGGCCATACAGTGGGGATATATGTTTTCAAGGTTTGGGCTAGGCCCCTTGATTCCAGGGAAGGGCAATCTAAATGCTCCAGCATAACATTTTGGATGACGCCATTTTTCCAACTTTGTGGACAATGTTTGGGGAAGTCCTTTTCTATTCCAGGATGATAAAGACATGATTGAATGAGTTTTGGTGTGGAAGAACTTGACTGACCCACACAGAACACTGTCCTAAACCCCATCCAACACCTTTGGGATGAACTGGAAGATTGTGAGCCAGGCCTTCTCATCCAACATCAGTGTCTGACCTTATAAATGCTCTACAGCACAAACTTAAATCTCTGTATTTAACCCATTCGCCAAGTGAAGCAGCAGGCAGCCAGCGGTGCAACACCAGGAACAGTGTCATGGGAGCAGTGTGCAGGGATAGCACTTTGTTCAAGGGTACCTCAGTGATGCCACTAGCAGTATCGAGTTTATGTAGTCTTAATTAGGCATTTCCATGTAATTATCTACATATCTGATGCCTGGAGAAAATGAGGATCCAAGGGTCTAAGGGAAACAATCAACAACCTTACAAGGGCAAAGAGCATCATGACCACAGTTATCTTTACATTTTTTGTCCTGTATTGTTTCCGCAATAACATGTTCTACATAGGAACTGTATTCATGGATGAGATTCTAAGCAACATCATGTGCAATATTATAATTCTAGATGGGTTCTATCCTCTTAACAGTAATCATGTGAAATGTATGTATGGTGCAATATTATACATCCTGTAAGCTTATATACACTTCCCATGTTTATGTCACACTTGTTTATTTGCTGTGCTAAGATTCACATCCCATTCACTCTATACTGTTACACTGCTAAATTGTCTATTTATTGTATTGTTTCTGTCAGCCTTTGCACTTTCCTCAATGCTGTTCGGGGCAGCTGATGGCCTAGTGGTTAGGGAGTTGCATCTGTGATGGGAGGTTGTGGGTTTGAACCCCTTGCTACTAGTGGCACCACTCAGGTATCTTTGAGCAAGGTATCATTCCCACACATTGCTCCATGGGCGCCCTCCTTTGTGCCTGCCCACTGTCTCACTTGGTGAATGGATAAATGCGGAGAAAGGGTTCACACTGTTTGCTGTGCTGTGGTGCGTTCACGTGTGACTATACGGGGACACTTTACTTACTGCCTCTTATTCAATAATCATACTTATGGTTCAATACTAGTTATTCTAGAAGGTTTACCTAGCATCCACACTAGTCTTTATTGTTTGTCTATTGTTTACTGTCTGTAACTTTAAACCTTGAACTATTTTACAGGGTAAACTCCCTCACGTCCCAATATTTTTGTCCAGATAGTGTGTCTGATTTGATGTCTCTGAGGCTGAGGAGAGTCCACAGACAGACCCATGACGACGGAACTGAAACAAAACGAACAGTGGCGGGAGTGAGAGAGTGAGCACCGACGGAAGTCTAAACACAGTTGCGAGCTGGCCCGGAGAAGGAGGAGAAAACTGAGGGAAATTTGGAGAAACACCCGTGAGCTCTGTCCCTTATGGCTTCCAGCTCTAATATAGACATAGAGGGGGCGACCCAGCACCTTCGGGACATCCTGAAACTGGACCGACCTAGTAGTTCAGCCGGTAGGTGACTGTGGAAAGGAGCACCCTGGACTAGCTTTAGCATTAGCATTAGCCATAGCTCTCTCGCTCTTGCAGGCCTCAGCAGTGGGATGCTTGGGTCTTCATTTTAACCCATATTGCACAAAAATAAGTTACAGACTCGCGTATCTCATATAGTTAGCAGTTGTATTATTTGTTTACTCGGTTAACAAATACCTGCTCCTCTTCTGTGTGCACTGAGCGCTAAAAGAGAAGAGAAAAACCAGACTAAACCTGGCTAACGCCAACATTTAACATTTCACCTGCTAGCACTGCAAGCTAACCATTGCAGGGATGTAGTAGTTTGGATTAGTTAGTTAGACTTAAAAAGAGACCCGTTTCTACATTCCCCGTAATAGTCGGCTCTGTATGTGTATTTATGTAACGCAATTGAAATTACTCATAACTTCTTATGTATGCATATGTCCTCCCTGATATGTTTTAATTTGTAAACAGTTAATATCGAAATATTGGGGAAATCACAGCACTGCATGCAGGATGAGTTTAAATTAGATTGGCTTCATTACATCCCTCTGAAAACCTGTATTCAGTGTACACGAACAGAAGCATTATATTTAATAAAGTGTGGATAGATAAGTAGTTGTATTGAAATAGTGGATTAGTTACTTGGACTTAAAAACAGAGGCCAGTTTCTTCATTTTCCCGTAATAGTCAGCTCTCTCATTTGTAAACAGCTAATATGCAAGTATTATGGGGGAAATCACAGTGTTGCAGTAGGAATTTAAGTTAGAATACTTGATAAATAACATTACATTCCTCTGAAAACCTGACTTATTGCCAGTCTACATGAACAGACTTTTATAAAGTGAGGTTACATAAGTAGTTGTGAGAGCTAGTAGCTGTCCTCATTTTACAGTTAAGGCTAAATCACTCCTAACTCCTAGCACTCCTATCATTTGTTCATGAAATGCTGAGCTTCCTGGAATTTCTTAAATAACCAGACAGTGAAACCGAAACCTTGTCACCTGACAGGTAAGGAAATAATGTTTTAGGGCGGTGCATGTTGTTGGTGGCACCTGAGAGAAACTTTGTTCCTTCTGTTTGCAGAGGCTTCGGCAGGTGAGAGCCAAAGGAAACCATCCTTTAATGGGGAACTAAATGGACTTCTGGGTTCTGACCTTGTTGGAACAGGTGTTCGGACTGCAGTGGTTGAACCGACAGCTCACAACTCAGATAAAATGAACGTACCAGAAGCTCAGACTATGTAAGCACATGAGTTTAGACTTTTATTATTTGAGAAGTTTTTGTTGTTGAATGCTGTCTCGTAAACAGTATTTTTTTTCTATCTCAATATGTAGTTCATAAGAGTACTCATAAGTTTTTAGTTTCCTAACTGTGTTTGTTTTGTGAATGAACAACTAATGGGAGCAGATGTTGTTTTTTTTAAGTGAGTGGTAACAGCGTCTCTCATGAATCTTTCTTGCATTCTTTAAATTTAATCTCCAGTTCCCTCTGTGGGGATGATGGTTCATCCTGCATCGCCATCACTGCTAGCAATGTGGAAATTATCGCCAGTCAAGATTCGAGTATTGACAGTAAAGCTAGAGGGAGCAACAAGGTATTTGTTTTTGCATTATTAACTCCATACATTATAGAGACTCATTATATACTAAGGCAGAACTGGAATTTTTATAAATACTTATTTCTTGCAGGTTAAAATCCAGCCGGTGGCAAATTATGATTGGGAGCATAAATATTACTACGGCAACCTAATAGCAGTGTCCAATGCTTACTTGGCATATGCTATTAGAGGTAAGTGCATAAACGCAAGCTTTGCCAGCCTGACTTGCTGTCTAGTTTGATTTTTTTTCCTTGTCTTTTCTAAACCGCTCTGCTCAAATTCCTGCACAGCCATGAGAACTTGGCATCGATTGGTTTCAGATAAGGCCATGCGGTGTCTGAGCTAAGGTAGCTGTGTCTGCACGTTTTAATATAGTAGAGAGCTTTGTATTGATCAGAAACCTTGCAGCCAAAACTCCAAATATTTAGTGGGGGCTATGTTTGACTGTTTAAAAATTCATTTGAATAAAAACAGAATGGAATTAAATATATGCTTATCAAACTAGCGTGGATAATATTTTGTCCAAGTATTTGGGTCTGCCCTAAAATCATTTAACTTGTAATGTTTGTCTGATGTTAACTGTACTTGTGAAGTACAGCTGTTTAAAACATTTGAGAAGTTTACAATTATTGTCATGGACTCAGCTGGCATGTGTGCTGAACAACTGTAGTGGAACCAAAAGGGCTATTTAGTTATCAAGTTAGTTATCAGTTGTGAGAATCTAGTTGTTTGCAGTGTGTTTTGCAATAAAAGTGGAGTTCCTGAGGCAAGTTGAAGCAGTGCTTCAGTACATTACAAGTAAATGAAATTGTGGCCTGTAGCTTGTATAAGCTATAACAAAATTACACCCTGACTTGCCTGCCTAGTTTTTTCTGGGGCGCTCTGCACGATTGGTAACAGAAGTGAAACCTTCCATACACTGTTATTCCTTATTGGTTTGTTTTCAGCCACATTCAGTTACTGGCTGGCATTTAATGTGCTTACAATTTAAGACTGTTTAACTGACTTTATTTTCTTCTTTGATGTACTTTTAAAAAAGTTATTCTGCTTTTATACTGTTTTATATTTAACAATGTATTATTGTATTAAAATGCAAAACTGTATTACATATTGTCACTGTAGTATTGCAAGATTCTTTTTTCTTTTTAGTTACTAGTATTCAGTTAAATGAAGTCTCACAATAGTCTGTAAGCTGGAAATCTCAATGCTTATTTTATAAATGACCACTGATGTAATTGTTGACTTGTCTGTTTGAAGGCGCCAACAACCATTCTATGATCCGGGTGCTGCGGCTGGGCTCCTCAGAGCGGACCCTGCTTAAAGGTTTTACTGGGGCGGTCACAGATCTGGCCTTTGCCCACCTTGACTCCAATCTACTGGGCTGTGTAGACGAGGCTGGGAACATGTTCATCTGGCAGCTCACTAGTCAAAACGGCAAAATACAGTATCTTTCTCCACCTGAATGACTTAAAATGTTTGACTGTTCAGATATTTATCAGCTTGTTGACTTAGAACTAATTAACCTTGCATGCATTGCTAGACTGAAAGTACTTCAGTATTTGATTTGTGAAAGGTAGGAGACGCTCTTGCCCTATTGTCGGCACTTAACCTCATCTCTCAGAGACGAAGTGGTAGTACACATCCGGAGGCCTGAGGACACCCCACTGAACTCTAACCGCAGGCTTATCTGGTGCCCTTTCATCCCTGAAGACAATGAGGAAAACCCAGAAGACTCCTGTCAGACCCTTGCTTTGCTGCATGAGGACCGGGTGAGCAGTGGTCCCAGACTCACCTTTCATTACTTAGAATAAATAACACAACACTTCTACACATAAAAATATTTAAATACTAAAGATATGTGACTTGATGATTAGCCAAAGTTGGATTAGGAGAAAAAAAAGCTAAAATAATTTAAATGATGTCAAACTGAACTGTGCTGCCAAACTTGGGCTTTCAGGCGTCATGATGAATCATAATATAAAATGCTTCATGATGGTAGGCCAAGTAGTATTTTTTTTTCTTCTGTCATCTCAAACCAACAGAGGAACTTTCAGAATGTTTTGGTCAAAATGGCCATTGATAGTCAGAAGTGGATTGTAGGTTAACCACCGAATTAATCATTTCCAATGTTTTCTGTCTTTTGGGTTGTTTATTTACTTGTCTCTTCCTTTGCCTTGTCTTCCTGTAGGCTGAGGTTTGGGACCTTGACATCCTCCGCTCTAGCATCAACTCCTGGCCTGTGGATGCCACAGAACTTAAAGAGGGCTTTATTACCATTAAAGGACACACAGCGGTGGGAATTAATCTCTTACCTCCTTGCCTTATGTTCTTCAGTGATAAGTTAATGAGCTGCACAATGTTGTAATTGCAGTATACACAGCTGCGTTTTGCTCAACATGGACTCTGCTTTTGTGCAGCGTATCAGTGAGGGAGCTCTGTCCCCTGATGGCACCGTCCTGGCCACAGCCAGTCATGATGGTTATGTAAAATTCTGGCAGATCTACATCGAAGGACAGGATCAACCAAGGTACATGTACAAAATGTACGGTCTTGGTTCTTTAAATCACCTAGTAAATCATTTGAGTGTACTGTAATTTTTACTTGATTTCCTCTTGGAAATTCAGGTCGATTTTGCTTTGATTTTAGTTACCACATGTTGCTTTTTCTCTTAAGTGCTGTCTCAGTAGGATTGCACTTCTGTTTAAACTCTTAAAAGACGACTTTTCTCTCATGATTCAGTTCAACTTTCTGTCCTGCAGATGCCTGCACGAGTGGCAGCCTCATAATGGAAGGCCCCTTTCCTGTCTTCTCTTCTGCGATAACCACAAGAAACAAGACCCAGAGTAGGTGACAGTACCACCAGATCCCAGCAACACAAGCTGAACTACCACAAGCTTCAAATCCTGATTAAAACCTAATAACAAGTGAATTACTTTATTGGTTGTGGGGAAATATGAAAACAGGGTTTTTAATTAGGGACTGGATAACCATGGAGTCAATGCTGCCTTGTTTGTGTTGGCTCCTACTAAGCTTTTCTGTTTTTTGTTTGTTTTTGTTTTTTTCCCTCCTGTGCTGCAGAGTTCCGTTCTGGCGTTTCTTAATCACAGGAGCAGATCAGAACCAGGAGTTGAAGATGTGGTGCACGGTATCATGGACCTGTCTGCAGACCATCAAGTTAGTTCATTTTTCTGCTACAAATTATTGGATACAATTTTGCTTGTAAATATGTAATGTGACTGCCAAGATCTTTTTTTCTTTTAAGTTTGAAATCCTCTTGTATGTATCCTCCCTGATCCTGGTTCAGTGAACTACTATGATTCTTGAAAAGGAAGAGTATCTTTTCATAGCATTAAGCAACAACAGCTTTTGTTTTTGTTGTCTTTTACTTGTGTTTCAGGTTTAGTCCTGACCCATTAAGCTCAAACATCCTTCCCAGCCTTAAAGCTAGTATGGATCTCTCTGCTGAGTGCCTAATCCTCACAGACGTGCAGAGGAAGGTCTGCATCATCATCTTATCTATTATTCACACCACTGCTGTGAAAACACACTCACTCACACTGATTTGAATGTCTCACCATTTACCATGGCTTGCTAGACAAACTGCAGTACCTGTTCTATGAAATGCATGTTTAAAGTAAATATAAATCATGAGTGATGAAGACTAGGACATACAGAGGCTAAAGCAGCATTTTTTGATGTTGCGTGAATTTTTAAACCAATGTACTAAAAGTATCACTAAAGTCTCAGCCATGTTCTACTAAAATCTTGGAACAGATCACTTGTCCACTCGGTAGTGTTTGGTAATGTAGTTAATGAGGTAGTTACCTAAAGAAAGGGGGAAAAAAGTTCTCTTTCTCAGGTTAAAATGGCATTACTTATTGTGTCCTGAGAAATTATATATCAGTGCGTCTTACCATATATCTGTGTTACTCTGTAAAACCAACACAAATCATTATCAGATGGAAAACAGATAATGACCAGCAGTCCTGAAGAAGACATGGCTACTTATGCTTGGTTAATTATGAATTCGGCTGATCAGTAGAAACCTATAGTCCAGAAATAACAGTTTATGGTACAGTTAACCAGCTCTCACTCTGAACTAGTAGAGCCTGTGATAATTGTGATTGGAATCTTATTGGCATAGACTAATCCTATATCTGCTGTATTAATTTTTTGTGGCTGCTGGCAGGTTCTGTATGTGATGGAGCTGCACCAGGATCAGGAAAAGGGCCGTGCCAACTTCACGGCCGTCTCCGAATTCCTACTCACACACCCAGTACTTAGCTTTGGTGTCCAGGATGTCAGTCATGCCCGTCTGCGCCACACTGAAGTTCTTCCCCCGGATGAGGAGAGCGAAAGCATGACTGCTGGTTAGTTCGGCTCCTTTTATTTATTGATGTCATCAGTGTTTATTCTTAATTTAAATTAAAACAAAATTGATCTTCATATGAAATGTTTTCAGATTTTACAAGTACATTGAATTATATAGTATGTAGTTTTGGAAGAGGGTTTGCAGCTAGTTTTATTTCAAAATGAGCAATAATCTCTGTCAAAAAAAAGAAATGGCCACAGCCTTTTATGCTGAAGACTTTGTAGAGAGACAAATTGTGTGTTTTTTGCTGTTCACAGAAGGAAGCCAGGGACCCTTGGAGTCCAAATCAGGAATCCAGATCAAGCTTTACTGCGTGCATACAAAGTGAGTCTGTCGGATTGCCCATTAGTTCTACAGAAATTGAGCCAAACTATCATGTTTATCCCTGAGGGTTTGCATTCTAAGTAAAATTCTCATTAGCCTGTACAGCTCAGGGCTTCTGCATGCGTTTAGTAGATGTTAATTCTAATCCTTGCATGCAGAGTCATGAAATTTTCATTGCATTCTGGCTGTAATAGTTTAGTGTCTGAATATGAGCAGCATTTTTGTAATGCTGGCTCTTGGCCCACAGGTCCCTCCAGGACGTGCAGATTTGGTTCCAGCCCAACCAGGGTGCTGCAGCCTCCCTCTTTATGCCTCCGTGCTCTGGCTCCCAGGATGGCTTTGGTATGGCCACAGCTTAATGCACACTTGATTACTTTTCTCCTAGCTCTAACCGCTAATCTCTCTCGTAATACCTGAACTGAGTGGAGCTTAGTTCCAGGATTTGTGTGTGTGTGTGTGTGTGTGTGTGTGTGTGTGTGTGTGTGTGTGTGTGTGTGTGTGTGTGTGTGTGTG
>JBBPDB010000019.1:461189-487151 GCA_037974465.1 Brachypetersius altus | reverse complement strand
GTGTGTGTGTGTGTGTGTGTGTGTGTGTGTGTGTGTGTGTGTGTGTGTGTGTGTGTGTGTGTGTGTGTGTGAGTGAGAGAGAAATGTGCTGGATGCCCATGTCGTTTCCTCTGATTTCTGTGTTTATGCTCTGTAGGTTTTGCGGATCCTCTGACAGATCTGAGTGTTGAGGCACTGAGCTCAGATAAAGAGTCCGGTGGGAGCGGCTCACAGAACGACCTGTGCAAAATCCCTGCTCTCCCAGCTCCTGCTGACTTCCTGAGTCCTGCTGGCTCAGCCATGCCCAAGCTCATGACACCAGATGCCTTTATGACTCCCAGTGCATCTGTAAGCTACTTATTAACTAGCTATAGTCCCATAAGCTCCCTGTCCTTTGTTTGAATTATAGTCTAAAAACCAAAGCTCTTGTTTACATTTATTATTACAGTAAAATACATTTTTTGTCTGTTCTGAGTTGAGTGTTCCTGACTTCTGTTGTTTAAAATTGTAAAGATAATTTAACATGCGTTAATAATAGATATATCTTTCTGTTCTGTCTGTATTCCCATCAGGTGCCAGCCTCCCCTGGTAGCAGTGCTAGCAGCTTGACTATAGTGACTGCCATGAGCAGCTCAGACAGTGGTGCAAGGTGGGTACCAAGTCCTGTCATTACCAACATAGCTGATTTGCAGAATAAAAGGTTCATTCTAATATTTGTTTAGTATGTTTTGAAGGGATTAATGTGGTGCTATTGTAATGAATGCAGCCATCATGTTTGTAGTGGTTGATCCTATTAAACAGTGTTAAGCTCTGGGTTCTGTGGTTCTTCGGTAGGGCTACAGAGGACCTCACTCAGAGCCCTAAATTATGTACAGATGGAACTGGCAGCAGTCTGGCCCTAAGCACCAGTAGCCCAAGGTCCAGCTCCGTCCTTATTTCAGGCCTTGGTGAAAGCATCCAGGTACTTTATGCAACAGTGAACATGAACACCAACACCGCTTGATATCTTTGTTTTATTATAATAATTGTATGCAAGTCATTTTGTTAAGGTTTATGCAATTTATATTTTATATGTAGGTAATTCAATACAGGATCACCCAGGATCTCTCTGTTCATTTTATGGATTTTCTGAAAAAATCATGTGAAAGTAGTTCTACACTAACTGAAAAATTCAACCTTTATTTTTTGTTAGCAATTGATGAGGCTTGTAATACCTATAAAATCACAAAATGACAATTTAGCTCAAAGTCCCAAACTTTAAAAATCATAGTTAAATATGTGTTGGAGTGGTGCAGGATTTTGTACAGTGTTTTTACATGTCTTTAAATTCATGACACAAACTGTAATTCTTGGTGAGTTAGTATAAAATTAACTATGTAATTGATTACTTGATGACTGCTACATTGTAGGTGTCTCAAAAGCTCAATTTCATCCATCATTAGCCAATATATGAGAACTTTTGATACCACTAAATAATAACAAGCGGAAATCCTTTGGATTTCTTTCGGAAAGCAGGTCTGCAGTTAATTGTTAATGTAAGTTTAACCAAAATATCAGGAACGTTTAGTAGGAGGACATTAAGGATGGCATCATACTTGAACTTATGGTTATGCTTTTGAAACTAATGGAAACAAACTTTCAACTTTTTTATTTGGTTCCCTCTGTTCTTGCCCCATGTGCCTCTTACCCGACTACACCTCAGGGTTTCTCCCCTCCTCTTGTCCGTTCACCCTCTCTCTTGCGCGAGGCCTCTCTGCTATGCGAGGCGGCCTCCTACACTCATGTGCTTTCCCTTCCTTATCCACTTCCCCCTACCCAGGTGCTGTCCTCCCCGAACCCTCCCCTCTCGCTGGACCTCCAGGCTATTGAGCCCATCATGCTGCCCCAGGCGTCGCCCACCAGGGCCCGTTCCCCAGATGTCATCTCCTCTGCTTCAACGGCCATGTCACAGGACATCCCAGAGATTGCCTCAGAGACACTGCAGAGAGGTTTGGGGGGCGCAGCAGCTGAGGCAAGGGACCCACTTCAAAGTCTTCACACAGATAGCATGGCATCGGCGGCCTCAGCCCTCCACCTGCTCTCACCACGCAACCGTAATGCTGTGGAGCACAGCCTGATGCCACTGGAGCTGGGTGGGGACAGTGAGCAGAGGCTCAGCAATACACCCTCACTGTTAGAGACAGCTCTGTCTCAGGAAAATGCTGCTGCTGCTGCTGCAGCTGCTGTCTCCTGCTCTGACAGTGGTGCTAAACACAGCTGGCCTGCAGCACCAGATATCACACGTGAAACACGCATCAGCCTGCGGGACAATGGCCTTGGAGACTGGTGAGAAACATGATCACCTGTGAAAACTAATATTGAGCGAGAAGGTTGTATAAAAGGAGATATTGGTGATGATTAATGAGAAACTAGATATTCGTTTGTAACATGATATTCACCAATGTTGAGAAAGAGGAGTGGTGGAGAGATTGTCAACCTGATTGTAAGCAGCTTAAAATCAGGTTGTCAATTTTTTTTTTTTAATCTCTATTTGACTCTTTCATGTAATTTTACAATTACAAATATTCTATTAGCCTATAGTGGAGCAAGTTGTCTGGTGGAGGACATTTCTCTGCTGTAGTAAAATTGCTGCTAATTTCCAGCTCTAGAGATGACTTGAAAGAGAGGCACATGTCGTCCCCCTACCACCGACGAACATACCACCTAACTCAGAACGACAGCCAGGATGCCAGTGCAGAGCAGAGGTAGGCAACACGGCACAGCAGTCTGTGTAGCATTTTCAGTATAGTAGCTTCACACAAAATGCACTGAAGTTAACAATAATGTTTTCTCATTTCCAACGCACATCAATACAACATTTAGTAGTAGATTGGAACAGTGTTCTATTGATGCATGTTAGTAATCTGTCCCTTGAATAGAAACTGCATCACTGTATTATCAGAAAACAAACCACATTACATAATTCATCACCGAAACGTTAAAGATCATTCTACTGCACCTCCCTACATAAATGCTCATTACTCGTATTTCTGCTAACGGAAAGCGATCATGATGATGAGGTGGCCAGTCTTGCATCATCCTCTGGAAATTGCGGCCCTAGAAGCTCTCACAGGCTCCCTGTGAAGGACTGGAAGACCTCACCTCGTGGCTCACCAAAACTCAAGCGCAAGAGCAAGAAAGATGATGGGTGAGCCGTCTGCATCAGTATCAAACTTTGACATTAAAAATAGGTACAAGTTATCGTGGTGGGAAGCCTAACCTCTCAAGTTTACGGCATTTAGCAGACACTCTTATCCAGAGAGACGTACATCAGTGCTTAAATAGTCTACATCTGTTTTTTTATACCTGTAAAGCTACACTAAGACCCACACCTGCATTTAACCAAGTTACTGCCAGCTAAGTTACACACCTTAACAAATCTTGTCAAAAGAAAAAAGTCAGATGTTAATACACAAATAAGGAAAAACAGTTAAGAGGGTAAGGGCCTGAACTTTTTCTTAAATATACAGAAAAAGATAGAGTGATAAATGAGGTGCCCTCTTAACTGTGTCAACAATTTTGTTTCCTCAATAGTGATTCTTTGCAGTCCAGGCAAGCAGAAAATCAGGTAATGTCACTGTTTCAATATGTTTTCAGAATAGCCAACAAGAATAAAAGATTTCAGAGTTACAGAAGTTCTCTGAAAAGCGTTCTCTGTCTAGAGTAGGGGTGTCAAACTGATTGCTGTGCTATAACACACCCATTAAACCTGGTAGTTACCTGATCAGTTCAATCAGGTACAATTGACAGGGGAAATCATCAGACTGTGCTGGAAATTGGCCCTCTAAGACTACAGTTTAACACTCCTACTCAAGACAATGCACTGAAATTTAATTTTCATTCTATTTCATTACACAGAAATAAGCCCTGGCCTTTTAGGGAACTGTAATGAGCTCTGACATATTAACATAAATAATCTAAAGGCTACCTGGGGAAGCTGAGAAGTTAATGGTCCTGTGAAGATGGAGATGAGTGTCAGCATAGCTCATAACTGTTCTATGATCAGTAGTACCTCATGGGGTTTTGTGGTGTAAAGTATTTTTGTGTCTGTCCTTGGTCCAGCTGAGCGCAGAGGTACAGGAAGAACTTCTGCTGTTGCTGAGGAGCCAGCAGAGGGAGCTGGCTGAGCTGCGACAGAGCCAACAGGAACTGCTGCAGAGGGTTACGGGCCACATGGATGCTGTTCAAAGCTCCATCATGGCCCACGTCGAGCATGTTTTGCTCACACAGCAGGAGCAGGAACGTATCCTTTCACTAAAGGGAGCCTTATGGCAAAAGAGCTAAGAGAGAAATTCAACCATGTTTGCTTAACAGTGCTCTGGAATCGAAAGTCATTTAAACCTTTGTTGTCTGTGTTCACTGTATTGTAAATTTTTTTTATTTTGTGTTTATTGTTGTAAAGCTTTGAAAATAATGTTAATATACTGCTTTAACAAAATCAGAAGACTCATTACATCTTTTTACAGAATTAAATGTCATTTTAGAACAATTTTGTCTATTTCCCACCAACAGATTTCCAAGGCCTATTGTAATTTTCCATTTAAAATCATGCATTTTGCTGGTTTTGAACATCATATGCTCTTGGTCCTTGACTGAATGTTGACAGAAAGGAGAATGGAGCGGGTGCTGACAGAGGGACATGCACGGAGCCAGCAGCTTCAAGACCACATGGCCCAGCAGCTGGCCCACACTCTGGGCACCACTCTCTCCAGCCGCCTGGACAAAGTGCTGCGTGAGGAGATGAAGAAGACAGTTCCACAGAGTAAGGCCATTGTGCTGACTATTATGATACAGTCCTCTGCTTCCTAGTGTGCACTTTCTGACACAGGAAGCAAGAAACGTACTACTACTGTTCAAAGGTTTGGAATCATTATTAAATCTAATTTTATATTCGGCAATAACTTAAATGTAGATTTGAATTTTATAAACTAGACAAACATATTTTTATCTTTTAGTTTTTTTTGAGGGGGGTGCAGTAAGAAATGATTAAACTTTTTCATTTAAATGCTCCTCACAACTGAGACATTTTTTTGCATCTGAATTTTTTGAAATTGATTCTAAATGTTTAAAACAATCTCCTAAAACAAGATCGACAAATGTACAGTGCAGGTTTGATACTTTGTAAAAGCTATTAAACCTGTGAACAGCTTACCAATTAAAAGAAAATGACAGAGCTCTGTGTTTATATTTATTTAAAATATTTCATAAATGGTGATTGCGAAAGACCTTTTTTTTTTTATCGTGCTGGGACTGAGTCTGCTTGGCTCTGCCATTACTTTCCAGTGCAGTATAGCTTCAGTGTGATTCTGTGAGCTGTGCCTCCACTGGTTTCTACAAACACATTTGGGCAAACTATGCTGTCCGTCAAACACAACTTGGGTTAAATAAACAAACTGCGCAAGAGTGGTAAGATTTGTAGTAGATATTTCACATTTCTTGATCGTGGAATAGAACGAATTACAGAACATGTCAGTACAAGGTGAAACCACAGCTTTAAAGCACTTGTGTCTTAAAGCAGTGGCTACTGATAGCTGATGTTAAACTACTGAGGTTGTGACATTAGTGATGAACCTAAAAGACTTGAGCAAAAAGTGCTAGTATTTCTCATAGGGCAATCATGAAAATATGAAAATACATTTTATTCTACTAAAATGTTCTCTGGAGGATCTCAGTCTCAATCTTTGGGAACCCAATCACTGCACAACACTCCAGTTTCTGTACAGATATCATGTTTGTAAGGAAGATTTCAGTAGTGGTGTTCTATGTGTTACAGCCATTTCAAAGAGTCTGGAACCTGTGACTGGGCAGATGAGTAACGCTATTGCTGCTAAGTTGACCGCAGTGGAGGGAACACTAAAAGAAAACGTCATCAAAGTAGTCAAGTCTAAGGTATGTGTTGCCTAAAGGTTTCTACACGTGCTTGATCAAATGACGACGTATTTGGCAATAAACTAAATTCTGTTTCATGTTCATATATGCACAAATTCACACAGATTTTTTTGGAGAACATAAATCATATTTTTATAACTCGATTATAACGCGGAAACGTGCAAATATACTCCGCCTTCTTTGCTTTTTTGTTCACCTGACTGCCATGTTCCAATACTTTTGTCCCACGACCTTCTGAGTTGCATATCTCGGCGGGGAAAGCGCTCGGACACTCCACAGTCTGGAAGATCTCCAGGAGACCTTTCCAATGAGCCCTTATTTTTTTGCCCGAGTAGATCACCTCGCTGCCGTGTCCCAATACTTTTGTCCTGTGACCAGTTGAGAAATTTAAATTAATAGGCGAAGACAGGTTTACCTTTACCTTTTTTTAAATTTTTTTAAGGGTAATGCATTAAACTTACTTTTAAATGAAATTAAAGTGTTCTGGGAGCATATTTGGGGACATAATTAGGGTTTAAACTATAAAAATAGGATTTGTTTTTTTAACCAAAACACAAAGCGTCTTTTAACTATACGCGGGTGCTCTTGGAACGGAATCCCCACGAAAAGCGAGAGATTCTTTTGTGTGTTGTGTGTGTTTTTATTGGTCCAATCCTGACCTAAATTAGAGACAGAAGGAGTCTCTACAGGGTAACATTCAGAACTTGCGTGGACACGGACAGTGTTGTAGCCATGGCAATGAACCCCCTTTTCTTTTCCATGTGAGAGAGTACTACAATGTAAAACGTGACCGTGTGGATATTTGGAATGGATATGTATTAACTGTGCCATGCAGTGCACCTTTATTATTGAAACACATTCGTATCACATGCAATCCCCTTTCCATCTTCCAGCTGTAGTCTAATTTAGGGATGTCACTGTCAATTATATTATACAGATGACTAATCATACGCACAATTTCTAACATTTCTATAATATTCTAGAAATTTGAGACTGCAAACATTAGTACGTGCATGAAATCCTGCTAGTGTCCGTTTCTTCTCTTTCAGTGATCTTCACAAAACATTTTGTATGTTTAAAGCTTTTACCTGTGGATTGTTTTCTAAAAATGCATTTATATTCACCTGCAGATACCCTGTTCTTCGTTCAAACTGCAAAGTAATTGCTTAGTCTGTTTATCAAGAATATACATTTTAATTGAATCCATTTTAAATGAATGATCATGACAGGGCCTAGTCATTAGTAGATGCAGGCATAGTTTTTCTTCATTTGTTCATATTCGTCTAAAATATCTTGTTGAATCGTGAAGCCAGTATCTTGGGCAAACCACAGACAAGAAGACAGCCCATGTAAAACATTTAAATCACACCTCCCTCTTAATTCTGTGTTTCTCTGCAGAATACTACAGATGCTATTGGTAGAGCAGCAGCTGAGGCCATGCAGGGCCCCATCCAAGCAGCCTACAAAGATGCCTTCCAGAGCATTGTGCTCCCTGTATTCGAGCGTGGCTGCCAGTCCATGTTCCAGCAGATCAATGACAGCTTTAAACAAGGAACCCATGAGTGTAAGATCCACCAAAACCAAACGCTTTCTCTGAAATCCATGTACATCACAGCGAGCCTGCATGGGGTTACGAGTTATCCGTTGTTTGTTTTATCCAAATGGAGAGAGAAACGTAATCAGTATATTGGGGAATTGAACAGATGGTATGTCATGGTCTTATCTGAAATCCTCTGTTTTAGGGCTTTAGGGTTAGACTAGAGAATAAAAAAATGACTTTATTATGGTGGTGGGATCAGTGGTGTTTTCTCTTTCTCTCTCATTTTAAAGCTTTGTCTGTATTGAGTACTAAATACTAAGACAGTTGTGATGATGGTGTCATGACTTGGATTGCATTACTAATCCCTCTGACCCTCAACAGACATTCAGCAGCTGGAGACACATGTCAAGAACAGGAAGCAGCGTGAGCAGGAAGCTCGAGACCCTATGATTGGTCAGCTACAACAAATGATTGACACACTGCAAAATTCCCAAGATCAACTGGCCACCACTGTAGCAGCAAGTGTGCGCTCTGAGGTTCAGCACCAGCTACACATGATTGTGGGAAAGTAAGCCATACACACACTTGATGCGGTGGAAATTAGATTTCCACCTTCAATCAGGAGTCAAAACTCGAAACTTCACAGCCTGAAGGGCACAGCCTAGGACTACGCTGTTAGATTTTTTCCTGTTTCTTTTCCGTTCTCATGATTATCTGTGCTTTAGAGGTACAGATTGATTTGATGCTTAAGGCAATGCATAAATAGTTGGTATGCAGAAGCCTGCTTAAGCCTGGATTTAATTTCTGCCAATAAAGCTGGTTTGTCTTTCTCCTAGCGTTTTGCTTTATGTAGTATTATACTCGAGTTGGAGACACTTATTAAAATCTCCCCTCACAGTGTTTGTACTCTTGTTTCAAAAGCTATTTATAATTGCAGTTTTTTATCATTTGTAGTCAGTTTGCGCAGCTTTAAGTAATTACTGCATCAGCCTGAATACGAAACCAGTGATTCCAACTGGAGTCCTTACAACATGTAAATCAGATTTTGCTTTGTTGTAAATGCTAAACTCATTTTATCATGCTTGGTGCTCTAATTTAAGCGTTTATGTCGAAAAATACTGTTGTAATATTTTGTAATATTCTAAACTGAATGTCTGTAATCTGTGATCATTTATATGCCCAAATCATTTTTCATTATGACCTTGCTTTTGACTTTATGTAACAATTATATCTGTAGCCTAACAAACGCTTATGGCTCAGTTTTGCAACACATTGTAAAAATTACGCATTTAAATTGCTGCTTTATGTACGATACTTTACTCAGTAGAACTATATGAAAGAGTCTGTTCTAAGTGATGCTCTGTCTTATCACTATGATCCTTTGTGCTTTGATATTTATGAGAATCTCACCCTGTTGCTGTGTGTTTGCAGCCTGCAGGACTCGATCCTGACGCAAGTGCAGCGCATCGTGAAAGGTGAAGTGAGCCTGGCCATGAAGGAACAGCAAGCGGCTGTCACCTCCAGTATCATGCAGGCCATGCGTTCAGCTGCTGGGACCCCTGTACCCACTGCCCACCTCGACTACCAGGCCCAACAGGCCAGCATCCTGCAACTGCTGCAGCAGGGCCAGCTTAATGAGGCATTTCAGCAGGTGTGATACGTATATTAATGTGCATAGACAAACGGAAACAGACAGGACAGGAGTGTCCAATTCCCTGCATAGACACTTTGTCATACTCTTGCCTTATGAGTTTGATGGTCAGTTATTTGCCAACCTTTCTTCGTCTGTTTTATTAAGCTCACATTAAAGGTCTTCTTCCTCCAGGCCTTGTCTGCAGCTGATTTGAACCTGGTGCTGTATGTATGCGAAACCATTGACTCGCAGCAGGTATTTGGACAGCACCCATGCCCCCTGCACCAAGCTGTGCTTCTCTCGCTCATTCAGCAGCTTTCCACCAACCTGGCCACACGCACCGACCTCAAGATCAGGTCAGTTTCCCTGTGGTCCTACACTGCATTCAACCCTGAAAACTCTATAGTTGGTTCTTTTCCCTTTCAAATATACATAGAAGTGGCAGCATAAGACTTCAGTATTTTTTTGTGTAAAACAAACACTTTGTGTGTGCAGGCAAAAGCATGTGAATAAGTTTGGAGGTATTATTTTAACTCTTTGTAAGCTAAGTGTTATGGGACCAAGTAGTCTTTTATCGAATGGTATTGATACTTGGATAAGTGTGAAGTAGCAGTGTCTAATCCTGTCCGCGTAATTCCTCTGATGATGACCTTGAATAAATGGCTGTTGGGCCGAATCTCCCAGGCATGCTGGGCAGACGATGTTAAGTTGTGTTGGACTAAGCTTATTAAAGCTCTCTCCTTGTGGGTAAGGCTAGATATGTGTGCTGAGGGAGAACTGCCAGCCTCCCTCCAATCACAGCCTAATGTTCCCCTCACAAACTGCCAAGTCCCTTTACTGCTGTACAAGAGCAATGGAAGCCACGGCTATCTCTGAATTCCTCTCACGGACATGGCTGCATGATACTGACCATATGGCCGTACATTACATGCAAGGGGGGCTATTTAAGTATGTATAGTGGTCTCACTGATTTTAAGACATGAAAGATGTTTGATTGAAGGCAGCTTTGGGAGCCTTGATATGTGGTAGGGTTACTTTATTTGATATAAATTGATAATACATTGGGTAACATGATTTTGTTTTACTTAATTATCGCAATTAGATCAGTAGGGTTTGAGGTGAACCACAACATCAAAATGTGAACGTGTAGTTCCACAACACGAGAGGCTAATGGCTCTTAAGCCTGAAGATTACCATTGAGAACACGGTAGCAAGGCTTTAAATGCAATAGAACAAGCCCTACAGATGTGGAATGACACAATCTGGTACAGGTCCTCTGAGCGTAGCCATCTGTAAAATGGCACGCAGCACTGAAAATGTCATGTTTTTTTTTAAATTATTAATATGACACTTTAATCTTAATGAGTGCTGGGAAGGTAATTAAGATGACCTCTGTTTAACGTGTACTTGAAAATGGGAACGGCGCCACAATATTCAACAGCAAAGTCGGTGCACTAGAAGGGCAGATGGTAAATTTTCCCCCCATTCAGACAGGTGGCATTTTACTAATCCTTTAACGGGTTTTATCATGCATTGCTTGCCTAGGGAGACAAAGAGTAAAATACACTTTGTCCCAGTATACGATCTGTTAGTACAGCTGTTAATAATCGTGGATTCAAAGTGGTGTGTGTGTGTGCGCACGTGGGGGTGACTGGGTAGGTTGTTGGTGGTGGGGGTTAATCAGGGTATATCAAAGATCACCACTGCTTCACCAATTCAATATTAATTGCTGGAGTGCTCTCTCAGTGGAAAGGGCCTCTCAAAAGTAATGAGATTAGGCTTCAAAGCAAACTAATAATGATCTGAAAAGCAGAGATTAAAGGAACTTTAATGGGAAAAAAACATGATGGAAATGATAGGAATTTTATCATATACTGTTACTTCATATTTGGGTTGTTCTACCACAAACAGTACCACATTTTAATTCTTTATTTGTTCTATGTGCCAAAAGAAAGCAGTGTTCTAATGTTGCTTTCTGAGACTTTGTTCGTTGAGCAGTGTAGGTTTACTTAACTTTTGCATCCGGAATGTATTTATTAGATGTCCTCATTCCATTGCTGCTGTGACATACCTGTGACGTACTTTTTAGCCTAAATCGTAAGATTTAGGCTAAAAAGATTTGTGTTAAGCCATGTGTTGACACACTGACAGTGATGTTGCTTGTGATTTAACTGTGTGTGTGTGTGTGTGTTTGTAGTTATCTTGAGGATGCAGTGATGAACCTGGACCATGGGGACCCAGTCACCAGAGACCACATGAGCGCAGTGTTGTCCCAGGTGCGACAGAAGCTGTTCCAGTTTCTGCAGCAGGACCCCCACAGCCCCCTAAGCAAGCGTGCCCGTCGCCTCATGATGATGCTACAGGGCTTGGTCAGCCACTAGTGCCCTGTGCTCCCTGACCGCCCCCGCTTCTCCTTCAGCAGCCTCAGCAACGTTCACGCTCTTCTGCATTGTCCCCTCTGCCTGTACAGCTCCCCACGCTTCGCTCTGTAGCTCACACAACCCTGAGTGGCTTGCATGATGGGAGCTTTTGTCCAGATTGAGAAACTGATGATTTTTTTTTTTTTGTATGATTATGCTGCACTACATTTCCTTTTGAGCCTTCAGAGTACCTCTTCTTTCAAGTGATGACCCCTACTCCCTCTTGATCTTGCTTTTTTGTTCTGTTTTTCATAAAATGAAAAATGTTTGTCCTTCAATACCTTAGGACTTAGGCACTGATTTTGTGTTTTAGAAACAAATTTCATTATCAGTCTTTTGTTATGTTCAGGAGATACTACCATATCCGACTACAGCCAGAACTCGACAGTTGACTCAAAAATTATGTTGTGTATTATGTTAGGCCACAAACGATTTGCAAAAATTCACCTTCTTCCTGCAGTGTCAGCAGACCATCGTATTACAGGACGTCAATTATGATGTTGAGGCTCTAGTTTGCCTGGCTGTTAACTTGCAGTGCTTCTATTAGGTCTCCAGAGGACAGGCATTTAAATGACATTTATCTGTACTGATATTATCTGGCTGTTTTTCTATGCTGGTTCAGTGGTTACTTTGTGCATTATTTTTTTTGTCTCCTCTCCCTTCAACCCGAGAGCACTGTCTCTCCATTTCCTTTTATTGCATAGATTTTTTGTTGTTCCCTCTGCCCTATTTTGCTTGATCGATGTTGAGCAAACTGACTGAAACCAGAAGTGATGTTCAGCTCAGCTGACTGATTGTATTTGTTTCAAACTGAGCAGCGTTAATACGATTGGAAATGCTATTAAGTCAGAAAAGGGGATACTGCTTGCTCAGTGGAGTAAGGACACCTTTACAGAAAGTGCCTTATCAGCCTACTGCTTATCAGACATTGGTAATCTGCTTCTGGATCCCCCATTAGATGGGCCATATTGCTTTTTTGAGCAAGCTGAATGTCAGAACCCAACAAGTTTTTCTTTTTAGCAGGATTTGAATGGAGGGGGTAGCCAGATGTGTAGTATTGGTTTTGAGTTAGTATTCAAAAAATTATGTTAATTGTTGAGGTTCTTCTTGTCCAGATGTTCTCCCCAGTATTTTTGTGAAAGGCATTTAATAGAGCAGCCCTGGTTCATACATTACCGTAGTTCTGTTAGACTGTAGATCCCTGTGGTGGTGTAAGTGTTTTTGTTTTTTCTTCATTTTTTTGCTGCTTAGCATAAAAGCAATTTCTCTCTTTACTCCTGTTCTTTAACTGCATTATTTAAGCAGTAGATGGTAATGGAGATCCTGAGCCGTTCTTAAGGATGCTTGCATGCTACTGAGAAAAGCCATGTATATTTCAATTAAAATGCCCATTTGCCCTGATTTTCTCACCTCCTGGTCATGTTGGCCATCAGATATTGGTTCAGTGTAAGACCCGTATTTCCTGGTCATATTATGACTCTGTAGATATTTCGTGCATCTTCTCTTAAATACAAGAAGATCTGTGGTCAAACGGCTCATTTAATTTGTCATTTATCCCTTGTGTTGTCAGCTGCAACGAATACTGACCTTACCCATATTATGCTACAGATTTAGGGAAGTAATTGCAGCGTAAATTAAGGAAATCAGATTTGGATGCTATTGAAATACTCCCTTAGTAATGTTCGTCACTGATCAGGGTTAAGCATCAAAATCACAGACGTGAATGTTGGAGGTTTGCACATAAACACTTATTCGATTTGTTTTTCTAAGTTCGCATTTAAGACTTAGCTCTTCTTTTGTGTACGACATGGATCATTTGTAATTTTTCCATTGTATTTTGAATTTTGTTCCCTGTGTTGTATATTTTACACTTATCTCTTTTACCCTAGATGTTTTGGAATAAAAAAAGGAAAAAACTTTGTTCAGAAAGATGTTTTGATCCTTTTTTGCTTTTTGTATTATTGGTGTACGCCAGATTTCCCATTGTGTGAGACAGAAATAGAAGGCGTTTACTGTAATCTGTCATCTGCTATTCAGTTCGTGCCAGCTTTGTGCATTTATAGCTGCTTCACCAATTGAATGAATTGTTGTGCTGTTATGTTCTAAACTGTGGAAGCTGTATTGGTTATAACCTGTCGTGGCATGTCTCCTTCTCAAGCTTAATTAACGTCAGTTGTCTTGAGTGGTGGCTGCCTTCAAGCTTCATTTTCACCAGTTTGATTTCTGACATTTTTCTTCTACTTTCATGCCACAAGGGGACATGCCATAGAAGAACCATGAGATGAGTGAAATATGAAGAACCTTTTAAAAGGGCTTTACCAGTTTGAGACTGCTTTTGTTCTTATTTTTACTTTTTACAACCCTTTCTGGCACCTTTATTTTGAGAGTGCATATGAACCACTGCTTAGGGTATCATGAATTCTTGCAAGCACTGTATGAACTGAACTGTTCTTACTGGAACATGGAGAAAGGGAACTGTTTTTTCCCTTACTGCATGTTCCAGTAAGGGTGCGATAGTGCATGCATGCATTTCCCTGAATACCGCGATGATTTTCTTAAATCCTAATTCTAAAATATCAGGGAAAGCTGTTAAGATAATGAGCATGTCCCACAAAGATATGCCTTCCAAAAATGTTTGACCTCTTTAAAAGTCATCACATTCATCTGGATTACAGATGATGCCGTTTGCTGCAATAGCAGTTTTAGGTTTGTTGCGCTGTGCAAGCTTTGTACTCTGGGAGTGATGGTCGCCCTGATTTTGATTTTTTAGACCACAGAATGAGAATGAGATCTGGACTTTGTCTTAGCCATTAATTATTTTGTTCAACCATGTGTGTTCCTTTGGCTTTGTGCTTGGGATGATTGGGCTTGGATTTGGGGGGTTTTAGGAAGCAGAATGGAGCAGGTGTCTAGCAGGATCTTTCTCTTATATTTTACCATTCGTCCATGATATCATTTTAACAGTAGGTCCAGTTTTTGATGGCAAAAGCATCCCCATAACATAATACTGCCACCATCATACTTCACTACTGGGGTGGGTGCTTTCTGGCAAACTCTAGACATGTTTCCCACAGTCTAAAGACATGCATATCAAGTGAAAGGGGGGAATCTACATTGACTATAGGTGTGAATGGTGGTGCCTCTGACCCTAGTGAGGAATAAGCGGTTACCGAAAGTGAGTGAACATTCAATTATGCAAAATCACAATCTGCAAATGTGGACTTTGGGAAGTGCTGCAATTTAATTAAGCAACTCCTGCTTTTTATGAAATGTGATATGAGACAAAAGCGCTCATGTCTGACCTGTTATGCGCTATTAGTGTTGCTGTTTTGGTGCCCTAAGCCTTGCAGCCCTTCCCAAAGTCAGCACTTTGGGAGCAAGAAACCTCAAAATTGCTCGGTTTAACTCAGCGTTTTAGTGATGCGCTGAATTCTTAAGTGAAATCATAAAACTGATCAAAAGACCACGGAAATTATTTTTATTAATGAAATTTGACATTTTACTTTTGTTTTTGAATGAATACTGATGACGCTTCAAAGCTTGGGGTCTAGTTTTGCTACATACATGCCAGTAATCCCAATATTATTCCACTTTTCTGCTGCATTACCTGTTTTGGCATAAAGCATGCTCAATCAAATGTAAATGGTGTAATGCCCAGCTAAAGTTTAATGAAATGTATCCATGTGTTTATACTGCAGGCAAGATCTGAAAAGCTTTATTACTTCTCTGTTCCTCAGTTCATATTTATCATGGAGCCCTATACACATTTTATTCTCATCAGTTTTGCATTTGTTGGTTGAAAGAAACGAAATGCTGAGTAAAAGTGGATTGAAACCTCAAGGCCTTTCTTTTTGTTGAGTTTCCCTTTTTTCACTAATTTTTGGATGGGTTGCCAGAGAAACAGTACCTGAATATATGGGTCTTGGCATGAAAAAGTTTAGGACCTCCTGCCCCCCTGCCACATGTCGGACTCCAGTCCTCACAGGTCACAGGTCTGCAGACTTCAGCATTCTGCCTCATCAAACACACCTGATTCAGCTCATCAGATAATTGCTAAGACCTAAACGGACTGAATTCTGAGCTTTAAATGAGGGGAAACACTAATCTCTACAATGGTAAGGCACCAAAGCCATGCCTGCCCCAAAGCCTCGCAGTCCCCATGTGCACGCCCAGTTATGGGACTGGGCACCAGTTTGTTTACAGCTGTCCAATCAACATGACAATGAAGATGAATATACTCAAGTTAAAATGAGTTTCTTAATTTAACAGCTGTTATAGTTATAATCTGGACTGAGTTACTGCGGATAAGCAAATTAGACCAATAAAAAAAGAATATGATCAATATGAAGTGAAAGTGATCATTCAGTCATACACCACTGCACACAGTGTGAACAGCACGAAATTCACCCTCTGCTTTTAACCCATTCACCAAGTGAAGCAGGGGGAAGCCATGAACACGGCACCCGGGGAGCAGTGTGTGGGGACAGTACCTTGCTCAGGGTACCTCAGCGGCGCCTAGCGGTCTTGGGAATCGAACCTGGACTTTCTGATCGCAGGGTGAATGCCCTAACCACTAGGCTACCAGCTGCCCCAGCCAGATATCATAACTTTGCCCATTGATCTACATGCCTGTTTTCTTGTCCTACAGATCTGCATGTCGCTGACGTCATCAAGTCCTTGGAGGAGGATTGTGTGTCTTAAGGTGCCTTTTGGCACAGGCCTTTACACTAGGCTGGAAAACACAATGTAACCTTACACTGTTACTAAGGGAGGCTTTTTCTATTTTCAAACTGGAATTCACTATTAGAACACCAGTATATTGTTTGTCCTTTTACTCAATAATGCACAATTTCATGCACAACTGTCTTGCAAAATCTTCCTTGGGTGAAAAGGGAGAATTTTAACCTCACGGCTGTTGAGTGGGTAAATAAAGAAACTTGTTTCAGGAGGCAGCTGCAGCAGAGTGAGGTTTGATTACAGCTTCAGTCACATCTGCTATAAAGGTCCTCACAAACTGTGCAGTGCAGAGTGTCCCCTGGTGCTGTGCTGAGAAAGACAGAGAGAGGAGAGGAGAGAAAGCCACAGCAGACTGAGGTTTGATTGCAGTTTTGGTCACATCTGCTAAAATATCCTCACAAACTGAGCAGTGCAGGGGGGTCCCACAGGAGGAAGAGAGAGAGAGAGAGACAGAGAAACAGGCTGGGAACAGAGAGAAAGTGATAGAGAAGAAAGAGGCAGGGGACAGAGAGAAACAGGGTGATAGAGAAGAGAGAGAGAGGCAGGGAACAATGAAAAAGAAAGTGATGGAGAAGAGAGACAGAGGCAGGGGAAAGAGAGTGCATGCTGTGCAGAAGACGGATAGGAGACGTGGTGTAGAAAGCAGACTCAGACGGCACAGTGCAGGAGGGGATGAGGGACCGAGGGCGTGACGGTGATTCGGAAATGGGCTCGTGTGACAGGCTCCGCCCCGTTACTACGGACGCACGCGCGGATTCGAATCTCGGTCCGGGGCGCCGCGCGCTCAGTCTCCGTTCAGCCTGAAGCCGAGCACACGCGCACAATTACGCACACACACACGCACACGCAGTCCGCCGCTCCTTGGACCCATAGCAGTTCTTCAGGTCTTCTTCGTCCCCTTTCCTCCAGGAGCTCCTCACCATGATGCCCCTCAGCAGCACCGTTCTCCTCCTGCCTGTTGCGTTTCAGCTCCGTAAGTTCACCGTGTCCATTACAGTTTAGTGCACTGGCTGTCAAATTACGGCTCGTAGTTTTGTTTCACAACTAGTAATGTAACTAGTAAAGTAATGTTAGAACCGGTCGCTCGTCTCCAAACAGATCTGGACTGTCTTTCAGGCTGCACAGATTGAACTGTGAGCTGAATAGTGATCTAACATGTCATAAATCAAAGGTAATCGTGCCTCGCTGCGCGTAATGCCACATATTTTAATCCCTCAACGTTTTTTTCCCAAACTCTCGTCATTCTCCCGGACATAATTCACCTTTCCGTCTCGAACGAGGGTTTAACACGTTCGTGTACGTACCTCACATGTTAATAGACAACTCCGGCAGCTTAATTCTGCCCCTGGAGTCGGGCAGAGGTGTGAAGACCGACCGAAGTGTAGTGATGGTACGGTTTGATTCAATTAGCCGAACCGATTCCGTTGAGCCGCCCTTTTTAGTGAACCGAACGTTCGATGAAATTATTCAATGATTCATAGTAACAGTTCATTCTCCCTCTCTGCACTGGGATTCGGTTCAGAGCCTTGAGACTTAATCCCTCTTTATTGAAGACGCACAAACTATAAAGCATGAACAAAATAGAATAAGAAGGTAACTGCACCAGTTCTTAACAGTTCTTAGACTCGATTTACTTGGTACAGTTCTTCTCTTTTATTAAAATTGTTAATTTCATTAAACTATATGGACAAAAGTAGTGCGATGCCTGACCATTCTACCAACTTTAACAACATTGCATTCAAATACATAGAGTTTATTATGGAGTTGGTCCCACCTTTGTAGCTATAACAGCTTCTTGGAAAGCTTTCAACAATTTGTGCCCTTTCATTCTGTAGAGCATTTATGAGGTCAGGCACTGATGTTGGATGAGACAACTTGACTTGCTGTCTCCGTTCCAGTTCATCCCAAAGGTGTTGGATAGGGTTGAGGTCAGGGCTCTGTGTGGAACAGTCAAGTTCTTCCACACCGAACTCACCCAGCCATGTCTTTATGGACCTTACTTTGTGTCCTGGGACACAGTCATGCTTTCATAGAAAAGATTCTTCCCCAAACGGTGTCCACAAAGTTGGAAGCATGGCGTTGTCTTTATATGCTGAAGCATTAAGATTACCCTTCACTGGAAGTACTGGAAGGGGCTGCCTGAATTAAATCAATACATTTGTTCCAATACATTTGTCCTTATAGTGTGGTCTGTCTCTTACATGAATATAAAACACCAAGAGGCTTACATTTCTATTCGGTTGAAAACGAATGGGCTGATGTTGCTACTCAACTGACTGTAATGGTCCTGGGATTGTGAGTGCCAGAGAAGTTGAGAAAAGCCCCGGATGTAGCCAGAGCGGAGCCGGGCTCTCCGTCTGCCCGGCACTGAAAGGCTCATGGCGATGTAACTCTGTTCCTCAGAGGATTATGTGGGAAGGGAAAACACGCCGTTAGAAATAAATCATGAATGAATCGCATCTGTGCTCTCTCTCTCTTTCCTCTCTCTCTCTCTCTCTCTCCTCTCTCTCGCTCTCTCTCCTCTATCGCTCTCTCTCTCTCCTCTATCGTACTCTCTCTCTCTCTCTCTCTCTCTCTCTCTCTCTCTCTCTCTCTCTCCCCTATCAGTCTGTCTCTCTCCTTCCTCTCTCTTTCTTTCTCCCCCTCTCTCTCTCTCTACCTGCACCCCCTCCCCAACAAGACAGCAGCAGCACTACAGCTGTAATTTTGGTAAAGAACGTTCTGTAAAACAGAGCTTTATGCGATCAGTCGTGTTGTTTTGAATGTAAATGAAGAGATTTTTTCAGCACATAAGCCCAGCGTGGTGCAGAACAGGCGGTCTGAGTGTGGAGCGGTTTCAGCACTGCTACCCCCCTAATCCGGCATCATTGAAGGGCAGGTCGTGTCAGCAAATGATGATATAATACATGATTTTGACATTTTGTGTCGTGACTAAATCCCTCTCGCAGTACGTGTGACCTGTCTCATCAGACACGGTTCTTTCCAGGCTGGGCCGTGGAGTGCATGATGAAAACGTGTTACAGCGAATGGGGCCTTTACTTCCGTACGTAAAACCAAGCCACGGCAAAATTCCTGCACATCTGAAAATGAAAAGCTACTGCGGGACTCTAGGGGGACTCAACCCAGTTTAGCACACTGAACAGCATATGGACTGCTGATCAAGATATGCTTTAGGGGTCCAGATCGGCAGGCAGAGATTTGGAACTCGATTTGAAGCAGATGTGACAGATATAAAAACACATTTTGTCACAAAAACAGTGGAAGCGTTATAATATGTCGGTAGTGAGAGAGGCTGCCTTTCCTCCATCACTTTAGTCCTTCTTTGTATTTTTTAAAGGCACATTTAGAGTGATGGCGACCTGTTCTTTAGGAAAACCAGCTAGCTTTTCATGTGGTCTCCACAAATCACTCAAATGTCCACAAAAATCAAAGAGAATCCTTTCATTTTGTTTTCACTTGGGCTTTACCCCAGGCCGGATGTTTCGGGCTGAAACTATACTTGTAACTATTCAGCTCAATTTAAGTTAATCTAAATTTGGCTAGTGCTTTTTGGAACAGTCACTATTACAAGCAGTTTACAGAAATCCAGGTCCAGGACCCTCAGCAAACCAAAGCTGGCAGAGAAGAACTGAGACCCAAATCTCTGAAAAGAGAGACCCAAATTGAAGGAATGGTTTGGTCAAAAAAAAAACCAACTAATATAGACAATTTTCTACTTACTCTAAAATGTAGCTGATGAGCCAAGACATGTTTAGTGTCTGATGTTTGGCCCTTTAGTTTTGCAATGGAATCGTCAGGCTGATGTGATAATATGTAGTTAACATGTAATGAAAGTCTATGCCATCCAAAATCTTTAGCTTGTCAGCAACATTAGCCTTATTGCTCCACAGGACAACTAAAGAAGCAAACTGTTTCAGTGAACCATTCCTCTAAGATACAAATGATACAAAATGAGATCAACAGTGGCTCTTGAATAATACAGATCTGTGAGAACTGTAAGAAAAGTCAAGAACGGATGTGAAAGTATCAGTGGTTTTGTGAAAGTTGTGCACGCTTTACAACGCTGTCCAGAATTTTTGGCACTTTTGTTAAAATCATTGGAAAGGCTTGCAAAAATCACATTTTCCGCTATCTTGATATTAAATTAAAAATAAAAAAGTATAACTTTGTTTAAAGTAGGTTTATTCTGAGAGAAAGCAACCATTGGTTTAAAAAAAACCCCAATAATTGGTACTTCGAGAAATTTGGCCCCACACATATTTAAATAATGTTACGTTGGCCTAAGTGTTGACCTTTTAAGCAGTCATCGATGATTTACTGTTTCACTGAGGCGTAAAGATGAGACGACACAGGGCCCAAATACTTAGTCATCCATCACTATGTGAGAGATTCTAGAGCAATTCTCTGCAATAAGAGAAAAATGTGTTGACAAAAGTCTGTGCAGTTCAGGGAACAGATACAAGAAAGACTCAAAGTGCACATATCAACAGTTAGGGCAATCCTTCAGAGGTTTTAGAAATTCAAAACTGTCGTGAATCATCCCAGAAGAGGAGGTAAGGCTGTTTTGTCCGTTGCGGAAGATTGCCAGAAATGTAAAAAATGACTACACCTTCAGTTTCAGATAGCATCTTGGTGTCACCATATCCACCATAAACTGACTCCTCCATGCCTGCAGATGTTCTGAAATGTACCCCAAAAAAAAAGTAAGGAAACGTGCATGGTGTTTGCTCGATGACACTGCAGCTTTAACTGGGACTGAGAGCAAACAGAAATTGATCTTGAATGCTTAAAATGGGTTTGGCATGAAAATAAATATGGCTACAGAGAAAAACACCTAATACCAGTATCTGTGATGCTGCTGGACTGTTTCTCCTTCAGAGGTCCTGACAGTATTATTCACATACGTAGCATTATGCATTCCAAGAAGTATCAAGATATTTTATGTAAAAATCTGAATGCCTCTGCCAAGAAGCTAAAACTTCATCTTGGTTGGATCTCCTAGCAGGACAATGATCAAAAGCACATGTCAAAATCCACTCAAAAATGGTTTAACAAACACAGAAGTAACCTGTGGCTTAAGAAGAGAGTTAACAAGAAAAGGATCTGGAGGGATTCTGTGTTTTAAAAAAATTTAAGAAGACTGAGTGCTGTTGGTTTTGCAAAAATGTGCTCTGCAAATCATTTGGTAATCACCTCAAACATTTTTCTTGTGGGATCAGGATCTTTTTGAATGTTTTCATTCAATTTGCATCATTGGAGAAATGCAACATTTGGGGCTTCTAAAATTTTTACAAAGATTTAAACATTACATTGCTGCATCAAACATGAAGAACATTAATACGGTTATAAACAAAAGAGCGCATTAAAACATTGATAACAAATGTAGCCCAAGGCACCAAAAGAATGGTTACTTGCAACACATAAGAAAATAATTGATGAACTCTACCGCTTTTGTTTTAGATAGAGCACTTAATTTTTTGCAGTGGACCTAGAGCCAAATGTACTCTCTTTCATTTTGAGGCTCTCCTTATTCTTTCATATTTGTTTCGTCACTTTAAAAGCTTTGGAAGCCTGCAGACAGGTTGCTGCAGTAGAGAAGGGAGCCTTCTTTATAAAGGATGACTTAAACCTCTTGCCAAATAGGTCACTGGTACTGAATGGCGATATTCCATGTCAATATTACACAGCTGGTCCTGATTTCTGGAGAGTGTGTGACTGTGTATGCCTGAATGAACATTTTTAGTCATACATTAAGACAAGATTAATGTCAGTTACTTTTTTTGTATTTCAGTTTTTGGTCTACCATGTGTCCTTTGCCCAGATTAGCTCTTACTCTGACATACCTGATTCAACACAATTGGCAATTAGCTCATGAAATTCTAAAAAAGAAAAAAAAAAGAAATTGGTCATCCCGGAGTGTAATTTGATTTCCCTGTTTCCCTGTTTCATCGTAATATCATGCCCATGCCAAATGTAGACTTCACTGCACTAGGAAATTGTCTTTTTTTATTATATATAGGTTTCTGGAGCTTTTAAATGGCTCTTTACATTCACACATCAATAAAAAAAAGTTTCCATAGAAATGTCCTTTATAGAAACAAAAGTGGGTCTTCCATGACCATCTTTCACCCTAAAAAACATTTTGGGATCTTTATTTTGAGATGTGAAGCCACTAATGAACCTGGCATATCTCACTCACTCACTCACTCATTCACTTATGTTTCGCAGGTTAAAACTCTCAACACCTGTAGTTTTTGATGCTTAAAAAGAGCAGGATTTCTCATCAGTGACACTGAGTGACCTTGTTCAGGCTGTGTGGCTGTCAGATCCTGAGGACATTTATTTTTGGTTTATTTCATTTCAAACAGCAAGAGAACACCACGTTTTTTGCATAGTTTGCATTGTTTACATTTATTATTATTTGTATTATTATTATTATTGTTATTATTATTGTTATTATTATTAAGTATTTATTTATGCAGCCATTTAAATTGCTTTTCACTACATTTTTTTTTTTTTACATATTTTGGTTGAACTGACAAATAATCACTGTTAATTTATTCAGTGAAATCAAAATGTTGAGGCAGCCAAATCCTTTTTATAGTCAGTGATGTTTACCACCGTGTCTGTGGATCAAAGCTGGTTGAGGAGACATGTGTTGAACTAGGAGTGATCCTTTTTCTAGTCAGCTTCTAAACTGACTCAAACTGGTGCTTTTGTTTTGTTTTTTGTTGACTTTGGAACCACCTTATTTCATTTTGCATAGCAAAGAAAAACAATTCTGTTTGATACATAAAGTTAGAACTGTGTTTGTGTCTCTTCTTTGAAAGGTCGAGTGCTCCTTTCAGTCAGTTTAGATTTTGATTCAAAATTGGAACTAAAAGCAGAAGGACAGATGGAAGGACGAACTGAATATCTCTTCTTAACGCACGGACCAGCGTCACAGGAGCTGTCTTTTGTGAGTTCACTTCCCTGTAATTCCATGTCGGTCCTGCTGCAGTAATTTCCCTCCCTCTCAGTGGAGGCTCTGCGTGTGGCAAGGTTCCTAAACAGGCGCGGTGAAATGAGAATGCAGTGAAAAGCCTGGTGCTGTCCCCACTGCCGTCCTCCGTCTGATGCTGAGGATGAATATTCATAGATAGTGTGACTTGCTTTTTTTGGTGCGGAGTCACAGGAACTTGTGTCGACCCTAATGAATCCTGGAGTGATTCAGTGGCTCTAACATGCACGCTTGAAAGAGAGAGGGAGAGAAAGAACGAGCGTTAGCGAGAGCCACACACAGGGTTTGCTGGGTAATTAATGTAAGCTGAATAGCGTATGCACTTTGCAGTCTGTGGAGAACATTGGCATTTTCTTACTGGACGTCCAAGGTCACTGCAGTATTTTCCCAGGTGGTTGATGCTGTGTAGGCTGAAGATTTGGACCAATAGCAGGACTTCCAATATCCCGCAGGGCCTGCAGAGGCTAAATGTAAAGTTAGATGTAGTCACCATCAACTGCTTATTTGTTCAGTCTGCAGAAACAGTCTGCACAGGGCCTTGCTGAGTTGAAATGAAGGCTGTTGAGACCAGCTGAGATACACAGACAAGTCTCTTTATTAGGTACACCTATTCTGAATTCTGAATCTATTCTGAATTTGAATCAGGTTCAATCACTATGTAGATGCTGTTTACAATTAGTAGTTTACAGTTACAGTTTACAATTCAACGTTTACAAATACAGTTTACACTTAGTAGTTTACATCTATTTATCTGCATCATTTTTAGCCCCTTTTACTGTTGGCTGAATATTTTTAATGGGTGGTCTATTCTCAACCCATTTGTGACACTGAGCTGTTCAAACATCCAGCACCACTGCTGGGTGATACACTGTCTGCAGCACACACACACACACACACACACACACACACACACACACACACACACACACACACACACACCATTGTGCTGAGAATGATCCACCACACACATAACACCTGCTCACTAGTGGTCCTAGCGGAGGCTGAAATGATGCAGAGAAACAGTTGGACTACAGTCTGAAATTGTAAACTACTGTACAAAGTGCACAGTGGAACTGGTAAAATGTAGATACAAGGTAGGTGTATGTAATGTGTGTACTACTAATGAGTTTTCAAGGTATATAAATGCACAGCTTAAGTCGTATAGGGCAGTGGTCCCCAACCTTTATTTGGTCACTGACCGGTTTAATATCAGAAACTATTTTCACGGCCAGACCTTTAAGGAGTGGCAGATGAATATACGTATATTATACAAATAAATGATACACATAAAATGGGGATATTTTAAAAATATAATAATGGGGTATCTTTAAAATATAATAAGAAACTTAAATCCAACGTCTACTCGCAGCTTTATTAACAGCATTTTCATAACAACGAGCCGACAACAGAACACGGGTAACATCCACAGTTTCTTTTTTCTGGGCAGCCCACGGACCGGTAACACATGACCCACGGCCCGGTACCGGTCCGCGGCCTGGGGGTTGGGGACCACTGGTCTAAGGAACTGATTTTGAGTTGACTGTATTATCACACTCATATGATGTTGATGAACCTTCCATAAAAGAATAAGCACTGTACTTTTTAAATGTATTTGCTCATTAAAAGCTTGGGCTACAAATTTTAAATTATAAACATGAAATTGAATTCCAGAGTAGCAAATGAATACACTTGCCAGGGCTAGTTTTCTGGCCAAAGCATGCACATTTTAACTTAGCTAAAAAGCAGATATGTCATACACATCTAAAAATCATAAGGTTAACATGTTGTGTTAATGTATAATACTATTTCTCATTGCAGCTGGAATCACAAAATGAAGGTAGATCTGTAATCCATTTACCAGCCTGTATGTTGGGGCTGCTTTCCAGGGCTTAAATAGACCATATTTTCCAGACAGCATTCTCAAAGAGGAATGGTAGAACTTTTTTTGGACTCTTCTGTTATCTTGAAAAGGTTACGATTTTTAAAATAACTAATTTATGTGCAATTTTTATGTCACGCATCAAGTTATGTTCCTCAAGTGGAATCTGTTTCTTTGAGCCCAGATTTTGAGCAGTCTCTTTCGGTCTCAGAGAGTCTCGCTGAAGAGGCTGCACCGCCAAATTAGGACACTGATCATGAGTGGGATAAAGGAGCGGTAGAGGTATAGCTCTGTCCAGCGCAATGACATCATCTTTGTCCCTCAGGGACAGTGAGCAGGCACACACACGGAGTTTATACAGAAGAAAGTGAGGGATCAGTGATGATAAATGAAAAGGCTGAGCACAAGATGCTGCCAGGCTGAGCGGTTGGGAATGAGGGTTTAGTGCGGGACGCGGAGCCACTAGAGAACAGCGCGTCCATAAACACAGGCTGTTACAGTAATAAACATCCTCAGGCTTGGTAGAGCTGCAGGGCCCATGGCCCACCTATCTTAAACGCCCCTGCTGCTTCCTTCAGCCTGCAGACAGTTGCTCATTTGCTTGCGAGCCTGATAATGCAATACATTTTATTTTGGCTTGACTTCTTCATATCTGTCCGCTTGATAGGGTGTGTTTTTAAGGGCATGCGCTAAAGTGCATCAGCATGTAGTGTAACATAAGCACTGCTAAATATGTCCAATTATCAAATTGCAAGGAAGAGGCTGCATAGGAACTGATAAAGCCACGTTATACTGCAAGAGACTCCCGAACTGTCAATCATGCTTACAAAAGGATGCAATGTGAGA
>JBBPDB010000019.1:425654-453452 GCA_037974465.1 Brachypetersius altus | reverse complement strand
AAAATACAAGCAAACTATAGGATCTGGATATATTCAGATGCTGCAACGTAAGATAAAACCATAGATATATATGTATATGTATAGCTTGGGCCATCTCAGTTGCACACACGGCGGAGTCAGTCGGTGCTTGTGACGGGTCCAGCTGAATGACTTCTGTCAATAATGAGTCGTGTGAATGTAGTGTTGTGTGTTTGGTGGAGAGTGCATGAGTGTAGGTAGAAAAGCCAGTCGATTCCCGGATTCTGTGTGGGATCACTCTCTTACCTGGGTGGAAGTGGAGAGAGGAGTCTCCAAAGCAG
Organism: Brachypetersius altus; assembly: GCA_037974465.1. Taxonomy (NCBI): domain Eukaryota; kingdom Metazoa; phylum Chordata; class Actinopteri; order Characiformes; family Alestidae; genus Brachypetersius; species Brachypetersius altus. Next base: position 453,153 of record JBBPDB010000019.1, on the reverse strand, counting down.
AGTGTTGGAACGAAACCATATCGCCCTTGTGCTTCTCCAGTGGAAAGGAGGGGTTTGTACAAAACCAGAAACTGTATGGTCCAACGTGTCCTTCATTCTCTGTGTACCTCCTTCAGACAAGCCTGAGGCATCTGAAGTGAGAATGGGGTTAGTGAAAAACGCAGACAGAGCCACTGAGAGGCTGAGAGTGAGACAGGACTTGAGTGAAGAAGCAGCAACCGGAGGACGGTCCTCCACCTGAGCAGGGGCTCATAGAGAGGCTGCGAGAGTTGGACTGTCCTGTACAGCGAGTTCTCGAAATAAAGACTTTATGTTCATTTCCTTAAATATATATGTATTCCCACTATCACTTGCCAGAGTTCACGAGCCACAAAAACGTTCAAAATAAAAGGATTTTATTTCATTTTGATTAATCTTAAGGTTTTTCACAACTAATTGCAATTAATCACATTGTTATACACAAAATTACAAAACAGGATGACAGCTGGTATGGGGCATCCTGTTTGCTACTTTTCAAAGAAAAAAATAACAGTTGCAGAAAGAGAGCCTTGCGTTTCTGTTGTTGTTTTGAGATTTATGCTGGATCTACGTCTCACCCAGTTTATGTTTATACTGATTATAACCTCTTGGTGTTATTGTCTTGCATATATAACCATAACCAACACTCGATGAGCTGGGCACTGGTTCTGCAAAACTTGTAGTAATTCAGAACAAGAAGGGACCAAAAAATATATCTGCCGACGCACTTTCTAGTGCAGTTTAATTTGTCAGTGTTGATGTTTGGTGTGACAATAGTGTCACCCTCATCCCTGGTCCAGCTGAGAGGCCATTTGTGTTTCAGTTTATGGACTATTTCGGTTTGTGGCTTTCTCAGCTCTGTAGCTGTTCCAATTTGTATTAACACTAGGGGTGTCACATGATTTAAAACAATCGAATTAGTTACAAGCTCTTATGAATTGCACACATTTTTGCTGTAAAAATGTTTTTAAAATTCAATGCATTTTTGGCATATTAGGGAACTGAACACTCAACATTACAGACTTTCTACTAAAATGCTTCAGCAAGAACAATGATAGAACTAAGGTGCAGTTTAAGACCATGTACATAAAAGCACTGGTGTTGTGATGAATTATGCTGCTGTTATACAGACAGTATAGCACTAATAATGATGAGGAATCGGCAAATATGCAGAATCTGAGAAAAAAATATTTTATTTAAATGAAAAGAGCCTAAATAGATAGATCATTAGAGGTTCATAGAGACAGTTCATACAGTCAGGATCTAACACTGAAAAATGCTGAAGTTAGGCAGAGTGTTCTGATGATTTATGCTGTCCATCGATTCATGCTTCCCTGTCGAAAAGTGCTCCTAAGGCAGCGCAGCTTTATGGATGTGGCACTGAATCCCAAGACTGTGGAGCTGCAAATGCAAACAAGGGCATGGTAAAAGGGCACATCTCGATGGGTAGCTTGTTTTGACAGAACCCCGGACTGGGTTAGTCATGTGGTGCAATTAATCAGCATTAGTTTTTTAAAATGTATTGTTTTTTCTGTTATTAATTGATTGAAATTAACACATTAATTCGACATCCCTAATTAAAACACTTTTGTTTCAGAAGCCTCCCGCATCTGCGTCCTCCTTACCTGGGTCTGATATGATAGCTAGCACATTCAGGTTTTTTCACCGCTCTCACCCCACCTGGTCCAAATAATCAGCTTGTTAACAAGCCTGTTCTGTCGTTTCTTAAAGCAGCGAAAGAACTTGCAGGGCAGGGTGGCCTCCAGGACCAAAGTTGAGAAATATTGAATTATCTTAATCTTCTCAGTCCTACTCCTGGAGCACTGCTGCCCTCCAGACAGTGGTGTTTCCTTCTCTAACATGGTTCCATAATCCTGGTCCTGGATTCCACTGCCCAACTAATTTAAGTGCTTTCCCTTATTTCAGAAACAGACTTAAACACAGTAAGGGCTCATTAAGAGCTGATTAGTTGGATCAGGTGTGTCAGGAGCATTGAAAACACACAAACCCCTCAATAGGTCCTGAACTAACTATGCGTTCAAAGCAGGTCTGCTGTAACACCAGGTGGTCATCAACCCTCCACCTGGAGATCCACTTTCTAGCACACAAATGAATCTGATCCAGCCAATCAAGGTCTTCAGATGCATCAGGTGGTCTACTGAAATGCTGAGCTCCAAAGACTGCTCTAAAACAGCTCAAGGTTCAAAGTTATTTTGTCTTTAGTAGGTGTGAACACATGCATAGTTCGATGAGATATTTCTCCAGGGCCCACAGTGCAACATACATCAACATTTGGACAGTGTTTTCCTGAGGCATCTGGGCATTTTCACTGCTTCCAAGATGGTTATCAAGCCCTTGCTGTATTAATGGGGTTTTGGTAAAAAAAAAAGGGCAGGCACTAAAAGGACCAGGAGTGGGGGGTAGTGGAGGTGGTAGAGTGCTGCAGTGTGTTATTGGAGCAACTCACTAGACCTCAGTTCCTGAACAAACATACTTATAAATTGCATGTGAGGGTGAAGAAGGTTCATGAACCTTTACATAACATAGGAGGTTTTTCAAATTTTACTGATGCGTGTTGTTTTCAAAGGTGTTTCTCCAAAAGAACAGTTGATTGAAAGGTACTTTGGAGAAGCCAGAAAAGTTCCATGGCTTCAATCAAAGATCCCTTTTTGTGAATTGGTAAAAAGAGGATAATGTTCCATTCTTGTCTGAAATGAATAAAATATGTTAAATCTAGGGAGCAACTGGGCTTGACCAGTTGGTTAACTTGTTTAAGATATTTGACTTTCAGATGAAGTACGACATGCAAGACAAAGTTAAAGACTGAGGTCTGATCCCACAACCTTCTGTTTTTTTTAGACAGTTGACTTTCAGACGAAGGGTGACATGCAAGACTTAAAACCTAAGACTTTAACCTGATGTTTCTGAAGTCACAGCTATATACAAGTGAGCTACATGGCTTGACCAGCCATATTTTTCTACTATTCTGTATTTAGCTTTCAGATTCCCAAATCATCTCAGCCTGGAGACTGAGAGTTTGAAACGAACAAATTGAGCCAAATTGGCCCAATGATAACTTTCCCACAAGGCAGGAAGACTGCAAGCTCTTCACCTTCTGGCTCTCATAAACAAGCTATGGTTCCAGCTAAGCCCGAATCCAGGGGTGCCAAACCTGTAGCCAGTCCCTGGAGGACCACACTTCTGCAGACATCTGTATAGTTCAGCTCACAAAGGCTTTACCGAGCCACTGATGAGTTTAAACAGGTGTGGGTAATGAGGTTCAAATTTACATGGACAAATGAATATTACTGGTAAAAAACATAAATCCATTAAATCTCAGTTAAAATGATGTGTAGCTATGATGTTTACATAAAATGGTCAAAAGCCCCGACCAGTTTGCTGACATTAACTTAAATAGGCAGAATCACCGTCACTCTTGGCTTGCTCAGCAGAGGCATTTCATTCACACACATTCATTCACACACATTTATTTCATTTTGTAAAGCTGCTTTGTGACAATGACCATTGCAGGTATGGGTGCAGGGTGGTGGTAGCTCAGTGGGTAGGATACTTGCCTCCGGACCAAAAAAGGTCATGGGTTCGAATCCTACTTTCAGCACCACCACTGTGTCCCTGAGCAAGACCCTTAACCCCAAGTTGCTCCAGGGAGACTGTCCCCTGTAGGTAGGGAATGGAAGTCGCTTTGGATAAAAGCGTCTGATAAATGCCGTAAATGTAAATGTTAAAAGCAATATATAAATAAAATTGAATTGAATTGAATTGAACACTGTTAATTTAAATTGAGCTACTAAGTTCAACTAATGATATTGAAATGAACTTGCAGGATTGATTGCCACCACCTGTCCTTATTTTCCAGACAAACCTAGCAGTGGGGGTTCTACAGCTCGTGCACTGCTGAAAAATCATCAGACTAATTTAAATGAGTGGGAACATCCCTGTTTTTTTGCAGATTTTCTTTGTAAAAGTTATTCTAATTAGTTTATATGCAGTAGCCCAAAAAACGATGAACTTTCAAAATAAAAGGATTTTAAAAACCCTGCATTAACGCACGATAAAATGAATGAGTAAATAATGCGTTAACGTGATAATGACACATTAACACACCCCGCCCTAAAGTGTTTAAATATATGTTGTGGGTGTGAGTGTTTGCTAATATTTTTTAGCCTCCCCTGTTTTTGATCTACTGTATGAATGCCAGGCAACAACCTCATGGGAACATTCTTAATTCCTTTCTGTACTCAACTTTATTCTGTTCCGATGGTTCGGCTCTTGACCTCCTTTGCTGTTACTCTGCTCTCACTTTGGAGCTCTAGCAATTTATTTTACCCCCCAAAAGGATCTAGAGAAGAGAAAACTAGCTCCTAGTGATCTTGTATAATTGTGCTGCATTTTGTTTATAATAGAATGTCTGTGTGAAAGCAAGAAAAAAAGCCCAGACATCAAATTTCCCATTTCGTCCAGAGTACTGAAGGATCCCTCTCAGGTATCTATTTGAGAGAGGCTGGGAGAGCTCTGATCTAAAGAAAGACACAGACTGAATTCAAATTGCAACCTATTTCTTATATATTTCTGCACATGGGACACAAGATAATGGCTTTCGCATCCTTTGTAGTGCACACTATGTCTCACCAGGAGTAATTTCTGATTCCAAAACAGACTTCACGCCACTTCCCTCACTACCAGAGGGCATCCATCCCAATCAGCTTTCTTCTGCCCTTGGGTGGGGCTTGACCTGACAGGGGAGGTTGTCACCGTTGGGGGCTCATTCCTGCAGAAACAGACTAGTAGGCCATCACCAGACTCAATTCTGTGATTGTCAAGGCATGTCCAATAGATCACTCTGCCAGATTGAGCTTAATGGGTCAAGAGCGGCATAGTGAACCACAATGTCACTGGGCCACACTGAGTCCCTCACAGAAAGGTAATATCCCACACTAGTCCTGTCCACTGGGATGTAATGTTTTGACAGCAAACAAGAACAGGAATATCACTCAAAAGGGTACTGAAGGAGTGAAAGAGGTACGAAAAAGAACTTTTCAGTATAGTTTTGGAACAGCATCTGATATAAAATGCTATAAAGTCAGTGTAATGGTGCGAGATGATGGATGTATTTACCAAAGACAATAAACCATGACACCAACAAAAGGTAAAACATGGATGAAATGGAACTGCTGATGAGTGTAAACACTGAGGAAACAATTTGAAAAAGCACAGTTAAGGCAAAGCAAACGTGCAGACATTAAAGTTCAGGTTCCTCAGCAGCTGTGAACATGTACAAAGTGTGATGAGACGTCTCGCCATAAACCACAGTGCAACATATAGCAACATTCAACAAAATGGAAGTTACGATGGAACAATACAGACAACACAATGAAAAGACACCACAACAATGTAACAGTAATGCACGTAATGGAATTGCGTAAAAGGGATCCAAAAGACTAGTATTACACCATGAGTATGAATATGGCACAGGAGGCATATGAAGTGCAAAGGATGACAGAAACAATACAATACATGGACAATACAGCAGTGTAACTGTAGTGGGAATGGGACGTAAATCTGGAACAACATCAAGACAATATCCAAGACAACATCCAATACATGCATATTAACCATTAGAATGTAAGCAGCCCAGATTCCTTCATGCCAAATGGCCAAATTCAGTTACAAACGGTAAATTATCTTCATACTACTGTACATCCTACTGTAAATATTATTCAGTTTCTTCTTGTACATATACTCATAATTTATAACCCATAACTTGTAAATCATACTTATACCTTTATCCTGCACTTGCTGCTTTTTGCACTTCTGGTTAGACCTAAACTGCATTTCGTTGCCTTGTACTTGTACATGTGTAATGACAATAAAGTTGAATCTAATCTAATCTAAAAAAAAATAGTAAACCAACTCTTTATATGGAAGTTCCCCCAGTTTGCATTGATGAGATGTCATGCTCTGCTTTTTTGGTGTTTCTGTGTCACATAGAACCAAAGTTATTGACGTAATAATAATAAGTGCTACTGGGGTTTTAAAATGGCATCACATGCAAATGACCATAAAGAACAAAAATGCTCAACTTGGCGAGCGTATACTAGAACAAACTTGTTTTAGACAGTTTTACATCCATTTTATTAGGTGACATAAGATTTTACTGATACACTTTGAGTTCTAAGGGTTAACATACAAGAAATGAAGCTTAGGAGGCCAGACAAGGCTCAGAAAGAACCCAGGGATGCTTGACTATGGCACATGACAAGAAACGTCTGGGACTTGGAGGGGTTAGAGATGAAACACAAGTAAATGGTCAAGGCAGATGGAGAAATGGCTATAGACTAATCACTAATCATTAGAAGCTGATGATCACAAGTCACTTCATGTGAGTTTATATCGAGTCATGAGTGTTTGATTTCCAACAAGCCTCAATACTCTGAAGTCCCGTAAAAAGCTGTAGAGATGTTGTACAAAAATAAACCCTTCTTAAGACTCCTTGTGGATCATTTATCAAGGCCACCTTGGCTGAATGGATACAAGAAGTTAAATCTCTCGTTCAAGACCAGACCTGTAGTGCTGCGTTTCCAGTACAAGGTCAGTTTCCTGTATTTGCTACTGCAGATCAAACCCACCAGTGACCCTTGAGTCTACTGCATATTCAGTAGCTCATTTCAGACCTGCAGAACCTTGTGGAAAGATTGTGGAGAGAGCTTGCTTACTTAGTATCTATAGCAAATAAGACTTTTTCAAGATAAAATGTAATGCATGCACATCCACAACTGATTGTATTGGACTGAGCAGGGTAAACACTAAGATCCCTTCTGACTAAAAGGTTGGAAAATGAGCCCAAAACCAGGTAAAGTAGATCTCCTTTAGGCCCAAACAAGAGCTTGTCGGGCAAACTCAGGCTGTCATGATGAAAGTAATTCCCTGAAACAAACCCCATCTATCATCAGCTCCCCTGGGCACTGCTCACAAGCACCACTCCACACATCTCTCTTACCGCCATTGTATCTGCATCTCAACTCCAGTGCCCCCTGTCTCGTCTTTCTCCATAAATTCCAACGACTAGCCACTCGTACTTCAGTGCAGCTCTGCAGTTAGATTAAAAATAAAGGGGCTGAATAGGGGTCTTTGGAGCAAAGCCATAGATTCATTCCTTTTGCTACCCTGAAGAGCCTTTCAAAAGATTTTTTTTCTGTCAAATGTTTTATATTTGATTAGAGTAATACTTGATATTTGATATAGTAATACTATATTGGAACATGCCAATTTAGCTCTCAAGCAGGAACCACAAATGTACTGTTAATTGATTTTCCGATGAGTTGGTCATGATTATGCATCGATCCCATTTCTCAAGGAGTTCTAGAGTCAACTTTTCCATCCCCTCAGCTGAAAGAACAGAGGTTGCTGGTGAAGGCAGCGCATGCACTTTAGCTTTGTTTAGCCTTGCCGACACATAATCAATATTATTCAGAAAACAACACGATGGAATCAAACATTTGGAGGTTATGTAGGTCAGGCAAGCTTATTTTAGAAATGAGAATTTTTGTTATAGCTGGCCTGCTGCTACGGCAACATGGATTTTCACCAGGCTTGTAGGTCCACCACAGTGAAGGGTATGGTTAAAGCACAATTTACTGAATGGGTTTAAAGTATATACCCATGAACCCAGCGCACAAAAGCACACATGCATTGTATGCCTGGACATTCTTTCTAATTGGTGAGTTACACAGCTTATATAGTCTCCACAAAAGAGCACTCCCAGTAAAATAAGATGCTCTGGAGCAGGTGCATGAGCCTAAAGTCACTGTGCAACATGGCTGTGACTCTGCAGAGATATCCTATACCTTTGTGATTTGTGATCATCGGTACCTGACCTAATGCGACTGACTACAATCAGATCCTCAAAGTAACGTTCCAGCATCTTGTGTACAGCCTTCCTAGAAGTGTAGAGGTTCCTTCAGGAAAGAGGGAGCAAGCTTTCTATAAATGTTTTTGATTTTCAGAGAAATATTGGATGAGAAAGTGTCCACAAAAGGCACTTTTCCATAGGCATACAAGAATAGTGCTGTACTTCAACTGTACTGCGATGGCACACTTTCCAGTTTATGGTCAGTTGTCCTCCCAAAACCACATCTGTTGAGTTGAACAAGTGGTTTTTCTGTCAGAGCTGCTTTTGATATCGGGGTTTGTTGTTTTTTATAGTGCTGATAAATTGGTTAACGTCATAGAAAACTCACATAGAAATTTATCTTCAGGCCAAACAAACAAACGTGCTTGTACTTTGTCAACTTCCCAGTTTTGAGTTTGGACCTCCATTGTTGTTTTTTCATTTTTGTGCAGACAGTAAAAAAACAAAACAAAACAAAGGCCTCTTTCCAAGGCAATCTGTTCTTATGAAAACATTTTTTGACCAATCAGAAAACAGTGACACATTCAGTTTGGCTGCAGCCCACTTTCAGCCCTGAAAGGACTATGTCAGCATGGGTTCGACTCTGGTACGGGTCTCTTTATTTGAAATGGAAAAGACATTTTTTCTAGTACAGCACGGTTCCTTGTGCCAGTGGAAAAGCGCCAAAAGGACACAGTGTACCATTTAGAGCCTCAACACACTGTTCTCCACATCATCACTTTCCACCATTGCTTTTTGAGCTTTTGTTGTAGCGTATATAAACATATGACAGTTAGGTCTAATCGCAATGTGATTGGCTGTTAAAATCTCGTCCACCTGTTCCTTAGCAACAGACCATTAAAGACCATTTAAAAAAAAAAAGGTTGATGTAAATTAGTGTGCACAATGTTCATTATTCTTAGTTAATGCAAATAAACATTACTGATAATTATTTCTAAAGCAAATATAACTACAATAATACCTTAGTTGTTAGTAGTTTGCTTTATACAGAGAAATGCTAGCACTGATCTATGATTTTTTACTTTCGGCCTTTGTGCCCACGATGGCAGTGCACCGGAGCCAATCTCTGGAATGACCTTGTCTGTATTATTGTATACTTCCATAATAATAACCTCACACCAACTGTAATTTAATTAACTGTCAATTGTTAAAGACCTTTGTTCTGGAAAATTGGGTTATGGAAGCCACTGACAGATCAAATAATTATACACAAATCTGAAGCGAACTTTATTTAGAGCTTTTTTTTTATAACGTCTTGTGCAATAATGGGCAGTGACAAACCGTTGGCAGTTCTCTAAATAACCCCAGTAATTACAGCCCTGAGTCAGATGGGTCTTAAATGGGATGAAAAGGTGAAAGACTGTTGCCGCCTGCCCTACAAAACATGAAACGGCATGATCCACACCCCAACAACCCCTCCACCTACACCTCCCGAAAAGTCTGTTAAACTTCAGAAAGCAAGCGAGCGGAGACCATTCCTTTAAGCAGTAACATTCTCTGAAATGTTCCACTAATGGAATTTTTGAGTACAGGAGCTTTGGATTTTTCTTTGCCTCTCAATCCCCACCAATCCACACACACACACACACACACACACACACACACACAAATACGCACTCACACTTCAAGATAGATCACTCACAGGTTGTCACTTCGATCTGCAGAATAAGAAAGATTTCCGAAAGCTCCCGTTGAAAGTCGAGCGAAAGTTGGCACGTGTCTGTACACACTTCCAGTAAGACAGTTCGTGGTTCAGCAGCGATGCCAATTCTATTTTCCTCCCCTTTTTGTATTTGAACATGCTGTCTTCATTATTCAAGATTTCCATGTTTGTTGAATACAGTCTTTGGGAGGGAATTCAAATACGGTGAGTGATCCGTGAAAACCGCTGCCTCCTGCCAAAGCTGGTGTCGGAAAGGAAAATTGTACTCTAACTGCATAAGCTGAGATTAAATATCTGAATGCTCATTTTTAAGACCATCTGCTGGCTTGTTTACTCCGGAGAAAAAAAAGAGAGTGCCCTAGGTTCTTTCTCGAGGCTTCCTTTGACAAGGAAGTAATATTGTGGAAATAAAACAGGTGGGCTAACTTGGCTAACTTCTCGCATCAAAGATTTTGCTTGCAGTATACTTGTACTTGAGCTGTTGCGCGTACAGTGTTTGTGTGGTCAACAAAACGTTCATTCATTTATTGCTGTTTTTTGTCACTTCTTGGCATCTAAACAACTGGAATAATGTCAGTGATAAATCTGATCCCTGGCGAGCGCAAAAGCTGTGGCAGGGAATCCAAGAGAGTTGTGGATAATTCTGGGTGTGTAGAATGATCTTGACGCTCCCAATCACTCAACATGATAATAGCCAACATGGAAAATACTAAACACTGCTTATACTTAATAATTGAAAAAGAACACTTACTACAATGGTATGAATAATGGAATGATAGGTGATACGAAGGTAACTGTCTGGATTACTTTAGTAATCTTTTTGTAGTGCCATTCCTACGGTATAGAATTGATCACTTGTATCTGCAGAAGAACTGTGGATGTATACAATCCTCCCTCTCTTTCATCAATTACTTTTGTGTAACAGCTTTTTTTACTCATTCTACCAGATCTTAAGATCTCCCAGCAAAGGCCCAGTGTTCAGTCTGCAAACTCAGACGTCTTAGCAGTTTCTTCAAGCTGGCTGCAAGGCCCACTGCTGTGCTGATGACAGAACTCAGCAGATTGGAAACCTAACATTACTTCAGCTTCCAGAGCACCAAGCTGCTCAAAATGCTGGCTTCAGAGAAGCTCTGTCTCCAAATAAAGAAACTTTTGTTTCAGTGTCTTTCATTCAAGAGTCTGCTGCAAGCATGTCATCGCTGCTCCGTGTCATGTCTTTGTATTTTAGTGTTTTAATACCCCCCCTCCCCAATTTCAACAGTTAACTCAGTTTTTATAGTATTAGTAAGCTGTGCCCTCTCTAATCATGCGGGTAGAGAGAGTTATTTCAACTTTTCTTTTGTGTACGAGTCTTTGTTTTGGCTGGCACGCTGCTAAAGCTAATGCAGCTAGTGGCAGCGACCTGGTCTTTGTCTACACTCGCGACCAGCTGATCTCGCTGAGGCAGGCTGCTCTGGAGCACAGCGCGGTCCTCTCGGACCTCCCCACGGATTTGCAGAGGGTAAAGACCAAGAGAGGATGCTGTGATGGAGCGAAGGTGGGGAGGACTCCAGAATACAGGACGGCTGTGGACAGTTTTGTGAACTGGCATGAGCTGAATCCACTGTAGCTCAACATCCAAAAGACAAAAGCACTGGTGGTAAGCTTGCAAAGATCAGGATCTCCTGTCACTTCCCTGTTCATTAGAGGGGTGGATGTGGAGATTGTTCAGGACTACAAATACCTGAGTGTACACATCAACAATAAGCTGGACTGGTCTAAGAACTCTCTGGCCACTTATAAGAGGAGTCAAAGTAGGCTGTACTTACGTAGAGTCTGCAACACCATGTTGCAGATGTTCTACGAGTCTGTTGTGGCCAGAGCCATTGCTATGCTGTGGTGTGCTGAGGTGGTAGCATGAAAGTGGCATAGTTAACAAACTGATCAGGAAAGCTGGCTTTGTGGTGGGTGAGAAACTGGATAGCATGGAAACTGGGGCTTAAAGGCGAACGTTGTCCAGACTTCAGTCTATCTAAGACAATGTAGACCATCCCACTCCACAGGGTGGTGAATGACTTGAGAAGTACTTTTAGCCACAGACTGACCAGGTTAAGTTGCCAGGCCACAGTTGCAAATAAGAATTCTGTTCTTAATCTGTTCTGCCTGGTTGAATAAAGGTATGTTTATTATTAAGGTACTTCACTGAACGCCACAGAAAATCCTTCTTTCCCACTGCCATAAGACTTTACAGCTCCTTCCCCAGTCACACACAAACACAACAATCAGTGCAATAACCTGCTGCTGCTACTTTCTGTTTATTTATTATGGGTTTAGAAACTATCATTGTGTGGAAGACTATAATTTTTGCTGTGATGTGTATCAGTCTACGTGTAATACTATGCAATGTTCTTACCAAGTACCAAATATCTTACTCAGATTTTTATAGATTCTATCTAGAGTTATTTTATTATCGTATTTTTTCTTACTTTTTATTTTGCATTATTCTGGTGTCTTGTGTCTCTCTGTGTGATGTGGCAGTCACCTCATAAACAATTCCCTCCGGGATGAATAACGTTTTCTGATTCTGATTCTGATTTCCAACATAGAAAAATACTGCAGAATCATGATGCAGGGGTAGGATTAATAATTCTAGATCCCATTAATGTTTCCATAAACATAAATGATCCTTGTCACTATTGCTTAAGAACATTGATTTGTTTTCTGCACACATTATGGCTATGCTTTGACCTGTAACCTTTTCATGCTACATGGAAGCATTTTAAGTGACCATTTTCAGCATTATATTCTTTAAAGTTAAAAGCTGAAGTGACAATCCACAGCACACAGTGTGAACGGCATGAAATACTTCCTCTGCATTTAACCCATTCACCAAGTGAAGCAGGGGGCAGTCAGAAACATGGCGCCCGGGGAGTAGTACCTTGGGGACAGTACCTTGCTCAGGGTACCTCAGAGGTGCCTAGCGGTCTTGGGAATCAAACCCGTGACTTATTGATCACAGGGTGAATGCCCTAACCACTAGGCCTCCATCATGCATTTCATGGGTCATCCAAAAAACCCTAAAATAAACCAATTACAAGTACTAATGCTTTCAGACACTAGCATAGCCATGCTAGCTAAAGTAAATTAAATTCTAGAGATAAAGATTTATCATCTATGGCAATGGTCACCAACTGTAGTCTCTATGTTCAGGTTGTGTATGTATTGGGATAGTCCAAGTGTTTTGGATTTAAAGCTTTCAAGGAGGAGTGCTGGTAAGCATTAGTTTATGGTATCCCAATTCCAGGACACCATCCCAGTCCTAGCGACCCCTGCATATTTTTGTGTTTTACCTACTTGCCCTATCTGACTCAAAAGCCACCAAAAAGCTTCTTAATTAGTTAATCCTTTGAGTTAGATATGTTCGTTGAGACAACATATTACAATGTGCATAGTGTGGGGCTGCCAGGACAGGCACTGGAAACACTTTATCTATTGTATATCAGAACTGTGATACGTCCTGTGCCCTCTGAAACACCACATATCTGGAAATTTTCTTTTGAAATCAAGGGTATTAATAGGTAGTTTGTCACCACAATAGTACATTTGCACTACATTGTTGGAACATGGAGGCAAAAGCAATCATCCACGCCGCAAAGTTGTGGAGGTCAGGTGAAGAGGATAAAAAGTTCTAGGGCAGTGGTCCACAACCTTTATTTGGTCACGGACCGGTTTAATATCAGAAACTATTTTCACGGCCCGGCCCTTAAGGAGTGGCAGATAAATATACGTATTTATACAAATAAATGATACACATAAAAATTGGGATATTTAAAAAATATAATAGTGGGCCATCTTTAAAATATAATAATAAACATAAATCCAGTGTGTACTCGCAGCTTTATTAACAGCATTTTCATAACAATGAGCCGACAACAGAACACGGGTAACATCCACGTTTTTTTTTTCTGTGCAGCCCGCAGACCGGTACCACATGACCCACAGCTCGGTACTGGTCTGCAGCCCGGGGTTTGGGGATCACTGGTATAGGGTGCATTATCTTCTGTTTTAGAATGTGTTATGGCTAGGTTTGGGTGGAATACTTGAAATATATTGATGGCTGAATAATGCATACACTGTCCTATATGCATTCAGCAGCATACTTCATTGACGTACAAAAAAAGAGCAACTTGTAAAGGCCCTTGAGAAACAGCTGTGCTGTACTATCAGTGGTCAATAATACTTAAGTTACACTGAGCCTCGATGTTACCAGTTAGCAGTTTTATTAAAGTTTTATCTGGAGAATTTGTTACTCAGGCCGGATCAATATGCGTGGACTAGAACATCAGCTCAAACTACTCCGACTGTCCAAACAAGCTCCAGTATATCACACCATTATTGACTTCAGGCTCTAGTTGTCTAATTCAAATCAGATAATAACTATGGATAAGTACCGATTTTCACAGAGGGTAGAGTATATTCTTACACACGCGAGTGCAAATTAATGAGGAGATCTTCTAAAGTGATTCTACTAAAATGTAGAAAGTAACTGTTTTTAGAATGCTGCCTTTTCAATATGTGTCAGAAACTTTGATTATATTTCAACCCAAACCTGTATAGAATTAGTTAGAACAGTCTTATTATGTTTATTACTATGAATACAAATATGTGTGTGAATGAGTGATGAATACAGAAAAGGATCCAACTGCAGAGTAGAAAAAATGCAATGTTTATTTAAATAACCGAAAGGCAGAAGAGAAAAAAACAAGTCCAGAGCAAAAAGGGTCAAAACCAGAAAATCCAAAGAGCCAACAAAGCAAGTCCGTGATCAAAAGGGTAAATCCGAGAAACAGAAACAGGTCAAAAACAGGATTGTGAACAACAATGTGAAAGGCTTGATAACTAGACAGGGCTTGGTATACTTCGCACTGTAGAGATGTCAGAAGGGGGGGTGTATATATTTTCTGTGCCTAGTATTCAGGTGATCCTGATCTCTGCCTAATTGGTCTGGGTGAAAACCTGGAGTCTTGCTCTGGATGGGACTGTTCATTAGATTCCAATTGAGACTCCACTTCACCTCCTGTTCCAGACCTTACAGAATGAGACAGAGAGAGAGATTTCAGGTAGAAGAAAACAAATCTTTGTTGTCATTGTGATTGGTGGGTGTTGTGGGGGCGGACATAAGGAAAGAATAATGTGGTTGTCACTTCCTGTAGATCACACTTGACTGACTGCTCACTCGACTGTTCATACCTTCAGACAGCTGAGCAGAGGCAGCTCCACTCTGGCTCTCTGTGTAGCTCACAGGCTCTAGGGAGCCAGCAGGAATAGTTTGCCAGAGATAACCAGTAGAGTGGAACCTTGTAAACTGGAATGAGGTCAGACAAGAGGTCAACGAAGTTTTTCAAAAAATTCTCCAAAATCTTCTGGCGCTGTGTATGTGACCGGTGAGGACCAATTTCAGTGCAGGGCTTCAGTGCCGGAGCCGTGACATGGTACCTGTCTGATAATAGAGGAGAAGTGGAGCACGGTTAAGGCCACAGTTTGACATTTTTTGATGGTTTAAGAGACATGTCCAGGAATATGTTACTCTGACTCACTTGATAAATCTCTGGCAAAGAAACATGTCACATTTTGAAAAAATGGTGTGGTGAACCTCTCCATTAAACACGTAGAAGGAAGAGCTGCACGAAGTATAAAAACATGCCTTTTCTCTACTTTGGCAAACTTTCAATTCTTTTAATATTTTAACCTTTTCATTTAAATGAGCTAGCGCCAGGTTGTTACTGTATTTTTCCTGTATGATGAACAGAATAAATATTCCTAATTATAGAAGTGATGTGTGTTTTTAACATATTGTCAGAATATCATTTGATAGCCAGCATTTCAACTGTATTTGTTTCAAAATGTAAAGTATGCCACTGTGAAAACCCTAGTAGAACTAGAATATCAGTGTAAGGATGCACCATGTAATTTTTTGCATGGTGATACTCCGTGTTATCATGTATTTTGTACTCCTGTGCTAGAAAAGTAGGTTCTAGTAAGAACAGAGCAAAAGAATGAGAGAATTGTAGAATATAATAGAACAGAGTATAGTCAATAAGATAAAAAAAAAACCCAAATTGAAGCACTAAGAATGAAGAGTGTAAAAGAAAATGAAGCAACATCCTGTTGTGAAAGAGAGAAAGTGAGGGAGAGAAGAAGAAGAAGAGCAAGAAGAGGTAACAGTTTGAACTAGAGCAGCCTGTACACCTGGAAGCATGTGCTAACCCTGATAAGTTACAGCTGGGCACTTTAGCACTGAAGTCAATAAAAACTCATTAGAGCAGGAGCCGGCTCCGCTGCGAGTGTCCACTCCAATGAGCTTCACATTTATTCTCCATCCCAGGACTGGAGATAGAGCCCCATCGATCCCAGCCTGAAGCTCATTTATTTGGCGAATGGAGAATTGCCTTAATGTGGCTCTAACCTCCACTTTTGTCAGTGGGACACTTTGCTTTAAGTTTGTGGTTCTTATGATTTGCGTGTATATTGCAGTGGTCGAGAATAATACACTAGTCTCTCAGCTCCCATTCTGTCAGCCTGTAAGAACACCGCCTTGCTTCTTCGTGTCTGCGTCTGGTCCTCCGACACCATGTCCTAGGAGCTTGTAGTTTCTTCTGCCCTTAAAATAGCAGCACCACCGGATTCAGTTCAGCCCTTTTCTAATCCCTCAAATAAGGAGCAGTTTAGGCATGTTTATGAAGTGTCATGCCACAGATTTAACACTTCGACAGAAGCACCCCACCTCATTAGCTCCACTAACGCCCCAAGCACACATTAACGGAACACTGTTTGGGGTTGCTTTTGATTCTCTTCCCTCCAGCATAACACAAGCAGTCTCAGCCACCCACCTGCCAATTAAACAAACTCCCTGCCTTGCTGTGTCCAGAATGTCTGGAATAAACAGCGACTGGGACGGGCTGGAGGAGACCCCGACTGCCTAGAGATCCCTCCCATGTGTGGAATGTCCCTGTCAGACATGGCTGCAGGCAATGTTTCTTAAATGCATAATAGATCAGGAGGTTCTTTCATGTTTACTCAACTAATATGTGTATACATATTTGCATAATATATGTATATTTGTGTGTGTGTTTGTGAGTGTGTATATTTATTTATTTTTCTTTTTCTTTTTTAATTGGTTTATGTAACTCACTAGGTAAACTGTTTGATGCCATGAATCTTTAATTGGCTTGCTCAGTGAATTAAATAATGCAAAATGGTAAGGCCAGATGCTTCCGGTTCAGCTTTCTGTGAGACTTCTTTATTGTAAGAGGTGGAGTCCCACTGAGTCCTGCGGGTTTTTTTTTTTTTTACTTCTATAGCAATCAGAAATAGGATTCAAAAAGAATACTCAGGCTCATAGACAGCTTATCAGTAGCCCCACTGATCAAAGTAAGAAGTGTCTGTCATGCTTAGTCTCCCAACTCCTCATCATTTTCCTTCCATTTTATCTTAGTCTCTGCTCTCCAATCACACGTCAACACAGCACAGAAATTTCATACTGATTTCAGCACGGGTCAGTTGGACCACCAGATCCACATGGGAAGGTCACTACTGCTTGTGTTCTTGCAAACAAGTTATTCACTTTTTTCAACTGCCAATTAAGCAGATGTCTTCAGAAAGCTGGGAACATGGCAAACTGATATTGATTTCAATTGTCTGTTCAATTGATTTTGACTGGGCTATCCCAAAATTTAAAAGCCCACCTCTGATGGCGGACCTACTTGCTATTTGAAGGACTGAAATAGTTTCCATTCTCCAGCAGCCTTTCTTTGTGTACAAAAAACGATCAGTGTGAGATGTGTTTAGGCACAAATGTTTCAGTTTCTCAGAAGAAACCTTATAAGCCAGTGATACGAGAGACAGACATGCAAATTCTTAATTTAATACCACCTGGATCAATTCCAGCTGTTGTACCAGATGTGACATCTATTTGCGTGATTTGTTCAGCCGGACCTGCATTTCATTTTTAAAATGTTTATCAGAATATCGTCTTTTTTATTATCCCCACAATTCTGCAGCCTACTCATTACGAGAGCTTTTGTGATGTGCTTTTGTTCGTTAATTGGTTTTCTGCTATTGTCCGAATTATATGCCAATGCCAAGTGGTTGCAAAAAAAAGGCACTGAAAAGTGGAGCAGTTTGTATTAGTGCAAGGGGGAGCCTATTCATGTGAAGGCTGTAGAACATTCGAAAGGTTGTACTGAGTCCTTCTTCTGCTGCTATGGCTGGAAAGCTCATCAGAACATTGCATTGTGCCCCTGACTATTTTTAAACCTGCTGCTCGGCCTGCGCTGTCTGTGCCGCAGATACAACATAACCATGCTTACATTTTCACCACTCTGTCTTAATTGCAGTGCTTTGTCAAAGTCGGACCTCGAGCACCTTTTTGGACACGATTGTGCTTTCTGGTACCTCTTGAGTAAACACGAGAGAAAAAAGCACTTCGGATCGGTGGATTTGTTCATGTTGTGATCCTTGAGATGTAGTAGGCTGTTCAGTTGTATGAAGCAGAGTTGTGAAGCACTGGTGGGCCACAGATATTCAAGTGGGAGCCCGGTCCTATTCCCTTATTACTTATTACATAATATTTTTTTTCTCTATGTGTAATCGTTCAGAATTACTTCATGAGGCTCTCTGATCAGCCTGTTACATAATGTTCTAATAGAAATTATAATGATTTTAATTTTGCTGTGCACTTAATTTTCAGCTCTTCTCACTCGTTCTTAATGACGAGAGCGAAGGGGTTCGGCAAAAAGCAGAGCGTGTCTGCATACTCCCAGGCTTAAAATGATGGCAAAACAGAAAAAAATGCGGCTTTGAAAGGGAGTTTCAAAATCCTGTCTTCTATTGTGCCTCATTAGTATCATATAAGGATGAAATAATGTGGGCTCTGTGTTCGAGCAGCCTGCAAGCTCACCATTTTTTTTAGACTGCCTCACGCAGACATAATAGGCCATCTTTAATTGTTACGGCTAATTGTAGCACATCAAATGGAACAGACAGTTTATGAAGTAACCATCACCAAATTGTGCAAAGGGTTTTGGGTCTATTGTGTATAATAACCTCAAAGCCCTTCTAGACCGGCCTTGTTAAAATGACTGTGGTTTCCATGTTAAAACAGAGAACAGAGTAGAGCTTCGCAGACAGGGCAGGGAGATGTACACAGCTGCTATCAACAGCAAGCAGAATCACTGGAATCAACCCTCTTATGTGGAGTAAGAGGCTTTGGATAGTGAGCAAAAAGTACCATTTGTTATTCATCCACTCTCACTGTGTTATTCTCTCCAGCATCAGTCACTCTCATTGTTTATAAAAAATCTGTAAATCTGAAATAGATGAAAAGGCATAGGCCTAGAGTTAAGATAGCATTAGGCCTGTAGAGCATTGTCTTGCTCACTTTTTATTAGGTTTTGAGTACTATAATATCAGAAATGGAAGAAATATAATTTGCATCAATAGAAAGCATCTATTTAAGTAAGCCTTACGTATTTCTTCATGTCAGTGGCTGACTGAGAGGCAAGCTATAAGGATGTTCTCCTAGATTTCTGTACAATTTGTAATATTTCTTTCAAGCCGGATAAACAATCTAATTCGAATTATTTTAATTTTGCTGTGCACTTAATTTTCAGCTCTTCTCACTCGTTCTTAATGAAGAGAGCGATGGGGTTCGGCACACAATCGACCAAAATCTGAACTGACAGATTTTTGCAGGCATGTATGAGCACTCTTGCTGCATATGAATACAGTTGCTAAACCCGTACAAACTGTAGTTGCATAAAGACTTTATTAAATAGCCAGTTGCTTACTACTGAAAGTAGTAAGCAACTGGCTATTGCTTACTACTGAAGCAATAGCCCACACAGTGTGAGCTTCAGCTATAAATGTCTAATGAAAACTCAAGATATTGGAATAAGGATCAGACATAACATTTCACAATCAGTGCATCCCTTGTGGTTGATAAAAGATAAAAACGTCAGTGCACTTGATATGCAAACTGTTTTAAGTGGACCATCGGCTTTTTAAAGCAAAGCTTATGTGTGTAAGTGGTGCAGCTTCATGATCGGTGGGGTTTATCTGCATGCCCTTGCTCAGGACGCCCGGATGCTGTCGTTTTAATGCCCAAGGGACTTTGATATCCCTTTTCTAGGCCATTTTATAAGCAAGCTAAGTGTCTTGTGTTTGTCAGATGAAATTACAGAGCACTAGTATCTTTACCGTCTTGAGTGAGATTGAATTGAGTGAACACAGTCAAAAGTGAGTGTCTCATTGATTCTTTCTTTTTCATGTTTTTTTGTGAGAAGAACTTAAACGCGCGTGTGTGTGTGTGTGTGTGTGTGTGTGTGTGTGTGTGTGTGTGTGTGAGAGCTTTATCGGAGGAGCTCTATCTCATCTCCCTGTGATCAAAGGTAATGTTGGAGCATCAGAGATGGGTGGAATGCTGCCTGTCGGCCCCTCCCCCTGGCCACTCACTGTCTCCACAGGAAAACTGCAGTCTCCCTGGGATTTCAAAATTTTAGGGGTATTGGGAAGTGCTTGTGTGTCTTTGTACTGTAATTTTATCTCTTTGTGAGGACTAAATTACTTTCAGTGATAGGAAGACAGTTGAAAGTATGGTATTGTAGATGATTGGCATGTAATTGTAACTAGCTGTGGGCAATATGATGATAATATAATAATATGCTTTTAAGAGTGTGTCCACACACCTGCCTATATATCTATATACATGTAGTTGTTCGATCTATACACAAACACACACATACATATATATACACCCCTAAAAAGGCTTTCTCTTATCAGTGCTCTTCTTATGTATGCTTGTGGCACTAGCAGGCTGAGGATGAAAGTGAAGTACACCGGGTCTGTCTCTGCACTAACAGGCAGAGAGTTATAACTGCACCTCTTTTTGTACTCTGATATGTTCCAATTACTCTTCTTCACCCGGAGGACAACCTGTGCAGGCGACTTCTAATGACTACAATGGTGCTTAGTTGAACAGGTGTCACACTCGTTTTTCCAGCTTCATTAGAGGACGCCTAATGTTGTGCTCTGTTTCCTCCCCTGTCTTGTCCCGAAAACTGTTCCTGTCACAGTTTAACTTGGGCGCCTTACTCTCCCTCCCACTTTTCTCTCTCTCTCTCTCTCTCTCTCTCTCTCTCTCTCTCTCTCTCTCTGCCTTTTATGTGGAAATTAGAAGTCAGTGAATGTACTTTTCCTCCCTCCACAGTCCATTCAGCGTTCTGGGAGCGGAGGTGTGAATGGAAAAATGCAGAAGGTTAACCAATCATTTGGAAAGGGAGTATGCCAGCAGAGCTAATTATCAGGTGTTGTTTGTGCAAGGCCATCCTGTGCGGCCGAGCTGCTGGAGGTGCCGTTTCGGAGGCTGGCTCGGGGGAATTGAGCTGCCTCTCAGCCTCTCGCACGCTATGTGACTGCCGCTGCCTTCGTCAACGTGTCGCCCTTAACGATGCCGTGCAAGCAAGGACCATAGTTACCACAGTAAAAGTTACCATAGCACTGTGGGAGATCTCCAAAGCAATGCTAACTCTAAACACAGACACAGCCGCAGTCTGATCAGAGTGCCAGAGCCAACCTCATTGACTGTTTTTTTTTTTAACCAGAGAACCACATACTGCCAGTGCTCTCAGGATGCCACTGATTTTTGCTTGTACTTTAATCTATGAGGGGAATATTAACTGTGTGAGCTGGACCATAAGAAACCTGACGTATGAAATATTTTCTGTACAGTAGTCACAATAATTGTAACTTTTGTTCTTAACTAGGCTTGTCTTAAGTCCAAAAATGCTACTCTTTAAAACAGGGATGCTGAACTAACTGAAGTTTTTGATGTGGAGGTTTCTTGCTTATGGGTAATATAAGTTTTTAGTTTAGTAAAGTGCTGGGCTCACTTCATCATTTCTGGGTACTGATTTTGTATGCTAAAGGCCACTGCTCTCTTTGGCTGTCTTAGCATTGTGTGGGTTAAGGGGTGTGGTGTTTAATCTATGGTGATGACCTCAAAAACTTCTGAGGAAGAGCAAAGTATCAGGTCTGTGAATGCGATGCCGTGATGCAATGGGTGCTCTTCCATTTTGGCAGGGCTAGTCTGTTTTGGCTGGTTCAGAATAAATGAATACATCTCCCTTTTTAGCCTGTTTTTTCTCATTTTTTTAAATATTACAGTAAATGAGGTGAATATGCTAGCGGCTATGTGAACTATCAATTTGTAAACTTTGATTTGCAAATGGATGTGCCATTTGTAGGATTTGTTCGAATTTTAATTTCAAATGAACTCAAATTACATGATAATAAACCACATACCGGCTGGCAATGAAAGATGCAACACTTAAAAAATGGGAGGAGGTAATATTAATTGCTTCTGTTTGTTAGGTAGTTTATATAGATTACCCCACTGCCAGTCAAGCACATTTGATACATGTACTGTTGTGTGCATTTTTAGGCATGGCATCTAAAAAAAATCACAACAAAGAACTAAACCTAAACAACATTATGTGACAATGACTCCATACAAAAGAGACCGTACAAGTTTATAAGCTTTTTGTGACAATTGTGTCATCACACACCAATGTATAGTGCTAAACCCTTGTATTTTGCTTTTTTTCTAGCTTTTGTTCATCTGTTTGCCACCACTATGGTAATGATTATTTCTGCTAGTCTTTTCAATCTTAGCATCACTTTGGATGTTACAGTTTGAATGATGATTCCTTTAATAAATATTTAAACTCAAAGTCTGTCTCTAAATGTTAGTAAGGGTTAGTAGTAGTTAGTTTTCTCTGAAAGGAGACTACACAAAAAAAGCAGAGACACATTTCATATTTCCTAGGTGGTAGATGAAGAGAAAAGTAACATACATGTGAACTGGCAAAGAAAATGCAGTTTGTTTATTATATCTCCTTTAATCTACCATAGAATATTAACCTAACTGCTAACTTTTCATCATGCTGCACCAGTAAGAATTTTGCAACATGATAAAATTGTAAGCTCTGGATAAGAGTTAGGGTTCGGATTCAGGGTTGACTGAGATGATATATAGCAATTACTAGTAATCGATGAAACCAATTTGCAGTATCGTTGAAATAAAATTGAATAACACAAACAACGGCACAAAACTTTGTTGAAACATCTTTAAACATTCAAGAAACTAAATGGATGGAGAATGAGGACAGAGTAATGAAGAATTTTGTACAGTGTTCTTAGACTCAGTGTGGGTTCAGGAGAGTTTTACCTCTGCAAGAGCGGTTGCTTTGATGTGGAGGTTTCAGAAGAGGCACATGTCTCAGGAGATTAGATGACGTCTTGCCCGTCACTGTACACTATACACTGAAGACTGGAGGCAAGAACATCTATAATTTTTTTCACAATTGAAATACCCGACTGATTTGAAGACCTAGCTCTCAACATACCTCTCCACCTAAAGAGAAACCTAGAAGGACTCCATAGTGTGCCAGCAGCACGCTGCTGTTAAATATATCTCAGAGAGAAGATTACTAATGAAGATTCTCTCCAGAGCCTCATCCTGGGGTTTTGATGGAGTTGTCCTCCCAGCAGGTAATGGGCTAATGTCTTAATGAGTTCTACCCCCCTGCATTATCTCACATCACACTAGGTATTAACACTATCAGTCTTCTGACGTTTTCTGCTAAATCCTTCTTCTCCAGGACCAAGCTCCCCTGTGTCCATAGTCACAAAGGCAACAATCTTTTTTAGTAGAGAAGTGTAAACGGAAATCGTATAACTGTTATGTCATGTTGCTTCTTCTATAGGTGTTCATAAGTTTATATTTGGAAAAGTGTTTCTGATACTTCTGATACTTTGTCTCCTCCAAAGGTTCAAGCCTTTTAAAAGGTTTACGTCTTTGATGTGTATTCAAAGGATAAGCTTTAACTGGTACAAAACCTTTACATTATGTAGAGTCATGTACAACTCCGGTCCAGGAGGCCAAGTCCCCAACATGGTATGGTGAAATCCTTGCCGAAAAACACTCATTTCATCTATCAGTTGCTATGTTTAGTGGGTGTGTTTGAGTGAGGGAATCCAGGACCAGAGTTATGAAGCTCTAATGTAGAGGTTCATTAAACCTTAAAAGGTGCTTCACACTTGAGCATCTCCTTTACAAAATTAGATTCCTAAGACCGCTGAGGTACCCCAAGCAAGGTACCATCCCCACACACTTTTCCCCGGCGCCGTGTTTCCAGCTGCCCGCTGCTTCACTTGGTGAATGGGTTAAATGCAGAGGTTGAATTTCGTTCTGTGGTGTGTTCGCGTATGACAGAATGGTCACTTTCACTGTCACAACGTCATTGGAACATTATTCAACATGTTTAGAGAAGAATGTTAGCCACCAAATCTGGTATGCCAGATTTGAAAGGGCGAATTTACTTGATCCCATCAGGGATCAAACACGCAATCTCCTGATTTTAATTTGTGCTAAGATTAAGTCAGACAATTTTAATAATTCTGAAAGAAATCCTGTAGTAAATATGAATTTTGACAATCATTTCGCCTTCTCTCTAAAGCCCATTTAGCATCAGATGTGGTGTGTATCTATTTCTGAGGCTTGATGCATGCAGCCTGCTAGCAGATCCTTCCAATAGAAAATTCTGTGCTCTCTTGGGCAATACATGTCTATAGCCGAAACAACAGACAGCTATATTTAGGAGCAGCTTTGCGCTAGTATCAACTTCAAGATGTGTCTAGTGTCTTTAAGTAATGAGAAAGATAACTGAGTAATCAGCCGGTCAAACAGACAGTTTAGAGTTAAACAGGAATGTCCTCTGCATAAAATTTACCAAGGCTACATTAAGTCATTCATCACTGGAAACAGTGTAGTGTAGGCAGAGAGGACACAGTGAAGAGCCTGTAACTCACATCCTGGTCAGAGTCTGTAGTTATTATTCGGTGAACTGATTAAATTCATTGCCAACTAACTAACTCTCCACAAACCTTTTATGCATTTAAATATGTAAATTATATTATATAAGTTGACTATTCTAGCTCTGTGTGAATTTCGAGCCAAATATCACATACTGTTTGTTTTTTGTTTTCTGTGTGTAATTAGTACAGTAACAGTGCGAGGCTTAGCTGTGCTTTTTTTGTACACTGTGATGGCTGATGCGTCTTCTTGTGTTTTTTACATTCTTCCCTTGTACTGTTCAAACATTTTTAAAAACCCTTTAAAGTTTTAACATCATCTAAATCTTCACTTTCATCACTATAAACAGAACCACAAAGTTGGTATTGGATCATCAGAAAAAGTCCAGCTTCTGGAAACAGCACTTTTGTCTCAAACTGTGGAGACTTCTTGGATTAGTTTTGTTCTTTTCTCCGTCAGTGTAGTCGAAAAGGCGAAATCAAAATTTCAGACACAGCACATGCACGCCTCTTCACAAACCTCCTTAATGTTTATGTATGGAGAGCTTTAGAAGATGCAACATGCATGCCTGCAAAACTGCCCCACAAGACAGAATGCTTTCATTTATTTTACATCTACATTATATAAGTTGACTATTCTAGCAACAAGGATACTTTGAAGAGTATACTTTGAATTTACTTGAAAGTTTTCTGATTATGAACACATTTAATTGACCACCCTCAGTGTGAATTTCAAGCCAAATATCACCTACTGTTTATTTTTCGTTTTCTGTGTGTAATTAGTACAGTAATAGTGTCATGCTGAGCTGTGCTTTTTTTGTACACTGTGATGGCTGATGCATCCTGTTGAGTGTTTTTTTTTTAATCTTTTTAAAAAGATCTGTCAAAATTGTCTTTAGGTAACCAAATGTTCTTCCCTTCTACTGTTTCAAACCTTTTTATTAAAAAAAAATCCTTTAAAGTTTGAAGAGTGCCCAACACCATCTAAATCCTGCCCTTCATCACTATAAACAGAACCACAAAGTTGGTATTGGATCATCAGAAAAGCCCAGCCTCTGGAAACAACAACCCTTTTGTCTCAAACTGTGATGACTTCTTGGATTTGTTTTGTTCTTTTCTCCGTCAGTGTGGTTGAAACGGCAAAATCCCAGCGTATCAAAATTTCAGGCACAGCACATGCACGCCTCATCAGAAACCTCCTTAATGTTTATGTATGGAAAGCTTTAGAAGATGCAACATACATGCCTGCAAAATCGACCCACAAGACAGAATTGCTTTCATTTATTTTAAAGGCTTCCTGACGGGTGGTCTGGATGAGCCACGTGCATCAGCACATCAGCAGAGCTCTTGCCTGCTCAGCAGCGGCCCGGCCGAGGCACGCATACTCTCGCCTCATGAATAGCAGACAGGTCATGCATGTGAAGAGCATGACTCTGCCTCCGTCATCACCGGAGCCTGCTGGACTGGGGGGGTTATAGAGCGCGGGATGAAGAGAAAGGCTTTATAAATAGTTGAGGGTATAGTGAATGGTTCTCTGTTTTTGCATTCATCACATTCTGAAAGTGCACAGGTGTTTATTGGTGTTTTATTGAGAGCTTTAGTTTGTGTTTTGTGAAAGAAATGATGATGGATGTGACAGAGTGTGCCATAAATCACAATGCAGAAAGGATGTTCAGTGCTAGGTTATGATTTCAAACAATATGAACAGAGACTAAACTTTAACGCTAGTATATTACATTCAAATGTATGATGGGACTAAACATTTTGAAGTTTAGTATTTTTAAGAGAGACTTTTAATGTTTTTGTGGTTATGTGTTCTGAAAACAGTTGGAATTCATTTTTAAATTACAATTTTCCTTATCCTTTAGATTTAATCAGGCAGTTTTAGTTAAGACTCTGTACATTACACTATATGTCCGAGTTTGTGGGCACCTGTTTATCCACAGTTTTCTCTGGAATAAAGGGTATTAATAGGGAGTTTTTTCCTCACTTGCTGCAGGAACAGCCTCTATTCTTGGAAGGCTTTACACTAGATGTGGGAACAGAGCAGCGAGAGTTTAGTTTCATTCAGACACAAGAGCATTAGTGAGGTCAGATACTAATGTTGAATGATTAGTTCTGAACCACAAACACCACTCCAACTCATCCTGAAGATATTGGATGATAGTCCATCAATCCAGAGAACACAGTTCCAGTGCTGGGGCAAGGTGACCTTAGGCTCATGTGCAGCGACTTGAGCATCCCATTGCATCACCAGTGGTTTTCTACGGAGATTGCACAAGCGTTTTTTGTGCAATTGAACACCTGTGCCAGCAATAAGTGTACCTTAAATCAACTTCTCATTAGAGTTCTTCTTATTGGAGGGATATTTGTGGTCATATCTATATCAAATGCCTGGTCTATATTGTGTGATATGTGAATTATTGTTGTTTGCAACATTACAAAAACAGTTTATTCAAAATGAGCTGGTTTTACAGCTTAGTGTCCATATATGGACTAGAGAAAGAACTGAAACATTTTGGAACTTTAACAATGTTGCCAGTTTACTATAGAAATATGTATGCACTACACATTTCTTATCCAGATCGACTGGTAAATGTAGTGTTAGTAGTCTAATGGTATTCTTGTCTGGGCAGGAAGTTGGTTTAAAAAAGGGATATTCGTTGTTCCTTGATACAGGCCTTTTTTTTATTGGTGAATAGAGGGTATGCTAGTGCTGTAGTTCTTTTGGCCCCTTTTCATTAGATAAACTACATAGCTGTTCATGAGGGACATGACTGTGCTCTCAAAGTAGAGCAGGCACAGTTTCTAGAATGAATCCTGGTTGTGTGTCAGCTAGGGCTGGGGGTAAGCGATTATTTTAAAAACGATTATTCGGGCGATTATTTTATCGAATAGTCAACTATTCTAATGGCAAAACTCAGTCTGATATTAAGTGACAAACGTAACATTGAACAGATAAGTCTAACGTTTCTACA
>JBBPDB010000019.1:391073-410936 GCA_037974465.1 Brachypetersius altus | reverse complement strand
TGGGTCCCTGAGCAAGACCCTCAACCCCAAGTTGCTCCAGGGAGACTGTCCCCTGTAGTTAGGGAATGGAAGTCGCTATGGATAAAAGCATCTGATAAATGTAAATGTATCCCTGGTAATCCTTCTGTGTCTCCTATTGGTCCAGGTCCATGTCTGTGTGGTTTATAGTCTGTGCACCATGACTTGTTAGTCATGGTGGAATTTTGTTCACAGTACTGATCCTTTGGGTTAGTCCCTCTCCTATGTTTACGTGTGAGTACTCCTGGCCTGTTTTGTTTCTGTTCTCTTTGTATGGCCCTTGAGCCAGTTTCAGTTGTGATAAATAAAAGTATCAAGTCCAGCAAGGCGGGTTCCTCTGGTGCTCTCAGTCATTTCACATGCAAACAGGAGGGGAACGTGACACACTGAGTCTTTATGTAGTTTCTCATTACTTTACCTTTGTCATATGTCCTATGTTTCATTGTTTTAGTACTGCTGTGAGCATTGATGCTAATTATGTGATGTTCCCTAGTTTTATTTGAATATTTTGGTTTATTTAATAAAGTCATTTGACTCACAAATTCATCCTGGCTCCAATGTTTCCTTCATGAAACACATTCAAGTAAAATCAGTCTATTTTCATCACCTTTTTATTGTTCAATTAAATACTGAGTTCTCCTAATTAAACTGTTTGCTCTTAATTTCAAGACTCTTGATGATGCTGTAGCTGAAAATGCCTCCTCTTTGTTGTTGTTTTCTGCTTGGCTTAAACTTTCGTAAGTTGTAAGGCTTTCACATGTTCTACACATCCAACGTTTCTTCAAGATATTAAGCACAACACAAACCAGAGTGATGAATTTGAAATACTTTGTAGAGTAAACGTTTCGCTTCCTACAAGTAAAAGTACCTTAAAAAGAAACTTAAAAAAAAGCATTATGGTGGTATACATGGACCTAAACAAACAATGATGATCTGATGATCAGCTAAATGCCGTAAATGTAATATTGTGCTCAAAAGGGTCCTCAAATGAAAGCTGTAAACCACATTTGCTGTGTATGAAGTGTAAAAGTGTGAGTATGTGGTGCAGTACACTGCTGTAGTATACAGATGTATACGATGTGTATGAAGGTTGTCTGTGTAACCTCCTTACATAGTTTTTTCCTATAATTATAGAAGCCAATTAGGATTAGGAATTTTCAGAGGTGATCTGAAAGGAACCTTTTAGTTTAAAAAACAGTACATGGGATAAATAGTCCATAAATAGTATAAATAGTTAATTTGCACATTAAGAAATATTAGAAATAACAGTAAACAAGCCACAGTGTCAGTATAACAACAGTTATATCAAAAGCACCTGATATAGGGTATGCATGACAGAGTAAATAATCAGACATTTAGGCAGATGGTTTTTTTTACTGCATGAAGAGTATTTGCGTGGTTATGCCAGACATTTGTTCTAGGGGGCATGCACAAAAAGCATGTAAACAAAAAGAGGCGTGAATAAGTGGTTCTAATGTGTGGCTTTCCCGGAAAGGCCACTATTAGACCCTCCGAGCAGGCACTGATAGAGGGTCCACCTCTGGACTGCTCCAGATAAACCAAGTAGCCCTTGATGACCTCATTATGTTGCAACAAACCTGCCCTTCTGGCTAGCCCTTGCAGAAAGCACAAATCCCAGTTGTCCCAACTACATTCTTGAAATATCTCTTAGAACGATAAGGTCCTGTGTGACATTGTTGTATAAACTGAGTTAAGCTCATACTAGATATTAAGAGGTGGTATAAGGCTCTATCTGCAATCCAGTCAGTGTGACTGATGAATGTGGGAAAACCAAGTAAAATCTGTGGTTTTATCCATGTACCCAAGCCCAATAGTAGTTTCGAGGACTTAGTAGCTCAGCTATAGTGGTAGCTAATAAACCACTAAAGTAGATTTTTAAAAACAATTTATAAAAAAATAACAGGTAAGCTGAGTGTGCATATATTGACATTTTAATGTTAGCTAGTGTTGGTCAGGTAGCTAAGGCTAGCTAAAATCTTCTCTTTACAAAACAAAGTACAAACTACAATGAAAGTTTCAAAAAAGGTTAATTCATCTGCAATAATTGTCACATTTGAGGGTTATTTGCAAGGAAATAAAATACAAAAGTTAGCTTCCTTCTGTAGTTATTTAGTCACCTAGTTAACTGACAAGAGAGGCAAGAGAAATTAGCTCACTAAAACTAGTCAGTCTACAAAGCTGCAAAAATTACAGACAGCAAAATTTCTTTTCAGTAAGATAGAACTGCAGTAAGATAATAGTAGTGAATCAGAGGCAGAAACAAGACACACACACACACACACACACACACACACACACACACACACACACACACTGCAGAAGGAGAATATATTTAAAGCTGCAATACTGCAATAAATTAATATTAAGAACCTCTTGTTCCTCTTCCTCTCATGGCATAGCATAATGTGTCCGAGTAATATTATCCATGCTTTTTAAAAACTGTGCAATTTTTAAAACACATTTAATTAATGTAACATAATGTGCCATTTTGTATTACAATGCAGGGTTTATATTTATGCACAAGTGATTTAGTTTAGGCAGCTATTACTGGCAGTATCTCAGCACAGTTTCCATTGCAGTTTAGGTTTATTTGCAGTAGAATCTTCCTATACTGAGCCTAAAGCCTGCCTGAATGTTTACTCTTTTTATTGAGCTGGACCTTCTGTTCAGCATGGCATGTATTCACAATCCATATTAAAGTTTGCAGCCTTGTAGAATGGATGTTTTCTTTGTTTGTACTTGGTACTTTTTTGTACTTGCACCAGATCTCTTTCATGTAAGTGAAACTACACACCAAGAGCTCCAGCAAAAGTGCAATGACCTTCATCCAAACGGAGACCCGTGGAGTGGTCTGAGACGTGCAATCCAACAATGGTTCTGCAGAGAGGAATGGACAAACACTGCAAACTGTATGTGACATCTCAGATTCCCCAATAGATGTCAGAAGAGTAATACCACCAAAATGGCTCAGCATTAAAGTGTAGTTTGACCCCCATCCTGGCTTTGAATCATGGCTTCAGGAGCACATTTTCCTTCTACTTTGCACATGGACACATGTCCAAGTAATATTTATTATTTGTAGACTCAGAAACTCCCCCACTGTTCAAAGACACGTGGTCTTCACAGAAGAAATGTTACAACTAAATTCATCAGACTTCATCACTTTCCCCTGGACAGTTCCGCTGTTCATAATTACCAAATTGGAGGCTAAATGATTTAGTGAAAGCCCCTTGTGCAGTTTAACATTTCATCTTTCAAGTGCATTCATTTGAAAACTACGGATCTCAGCTGAAACGGGCTTGTTCTAAAAATAACCTGAGAATGCTGCGAGACAGGCATTTAAGTGGATGTAGTTGGTCATATGGGAATGACATACTCTTCATGTTTAATAGCCTGTCCTTAGTGAGCCCTGCACAGCTAAAAATGGAGCTGGGGAAATATTTTTGAAATCTATTGTATTTCTTAGTATTACGCTACAAGACCTCTGCTTTATCCTGTAATGATCTCTTTTTGTTTCCACCAGTTACAGGCTAGATCCATCAAAACTGCTATAATAAGACTATCCCCACTTAACTATACATCTATTTCTTCTAAACTACATAAATATTTCTCTATCATCCCTTAGAAATGTTGGTACTCCTTGACTACTATATTACTACTGTCTATCTAACCATCCCATCCTCTATTTTACTCTTCCATTATTCCATAGAAACTCACATATATAGATCAGTTAGCTATGACATTTAAACCAGCTATTTTGTTAACAATGGCATCTGTCGAGGGGTGGGATATCTTAAGAGGCAAATGAGAAAAAACTGGCAACCATAAGGATTTGAGTCACGTTGACAAGGACCAAATTGTGATGGTTAAACGACTTGATCAGAGCATCTCAAAAATAGCAGGTCTTGTGAGGAGCTCCAGTGGTCACAGACGTATGCAGCGGTCAGTACAGACTAAAAAAGGCCAAAGAAGGGCAACCATTAAACTCAGCTAGTGTATCACAGTTTGCTGAAAAGTTTCATGCCTGTTTATGATAGACAGGTGTCAAAAACATGCAGTCAGTGCATGCAGTGCCAGATTCCACAGCACACCTTTGGAGGTCTTTTGGAGGTCTTGTGAAGTGTATACACATTATTGGGCAGGTGGGTTTCATGTTATGATGTTATGGCTGATCAGTGAATGAGTGAGTGTGTGTGTGTGTCTATCGTATAGTATGAGGGCAAGGAAAAAGAATTTATAAGGAAAAGGAACTGACACATCCAAACACATGAAGAATCAGCCGTTACCTTACTGTATGCACTTTTGTGATTTGCTGATTCTGTGAATTTTTTGATCTGGTGTCTCTCCCTCTTTATCCTTTGTGTGTTATACATACTTATTAAAAGCAATAAACAAAAAAGTGGATCTGCCATGGTGAAACTACTGCAGGATGGTGGTATCTCTTTTCCTTTTGAAAAAGGGTGGTCCAGTGTACCCTATGCTGAAAAAGATGAGGAAAAAAGGCACTGAAGCAGCTTTCTTTAGCAGTTAGAGAATTCCCAGGTTCCCTAAAGAACCCTTTAATATGTGGTTCTCTAGAAACTTTCTGTAAAATATGTGAGTTTGTATGTTTGTAAGAATAGCTTTTTTTTATTTAAAAACTCTCCAAATAACATAAAGGTTCCACAAAATGTAAAACATCTGTAAAGAACTTTTACATTATGTGAATTCGTAATAAGGGTAGCAACTAAAAAATGTATAAATAAAATTTCTTTTACAAAGTAATTCCACAATCTCTTTTGCTGAACACTACCACTGATGTCCAAAGCACAACTGAGCTGAAGAACCCTTTACTCCTTTCTTTCATCCCTCCTTCGATTGTGGAAGCCTATTGACTTTGATACTCCTCATGCTTTCACACTTGTCAGAACAATAACTGCTGAATCAAAGCACTACACTGGATTTCATACTATTAGCACTCATCACTATCTAACCTTGTAATCTGTTCTTTCTTCCCTCTGCCATAGCATTGAATCCCATTAAATCTGACCCCTTTCAAAATTTTTGAGCTACAAATATAAAATAAAATGATTCAGCTCCATGGTACCAAGCTATACCCAACAAATTTGGTCGAAAAATTCTGTTCACGCCAAGCACAGGACTAAATTACATACTGTTCCTCCAACAGCTTTAACCCAACCTTCGTTCCTCTTCTGTTGCATCAAACGTATAGATTTTTGAGTTGGACAACTCTCATATTTCAAACGTAGCGTACTTTTCATAACATTTCTTCTGTGCAATTTCTGGGAATAATCTTTCTTTAGGCTCAACCGCCATCCTCTATTGCATAATGGCCAGTGTACAGTGTACAGTGTGTCCTCTCTGCTCTCAGGTCTCGTGTAACGGATTTCACAAACACGTTCAAAGCAGAGATTTAGTCTGGCCCAGTGGAACTCATCTATTGATTCCCTTTGAACCGGCCATACAGATGCAGCCGAGCTTGAGTTTGAAACCAGGCCAGAAAGGGCCTCCCCCTTAAAGATGTTCCACAGTGTTTATGTCTCTCTGTCTCGCCTGGGGAGCCACTGGGGCCATCAGAGATGAAGTGAAACATGAGTGCAGGCTAGGAATAGCAACACTGCTAAGAAATGTGTCTAGAATTTTAGGCTCTACCTGACAGCAGATTATGTGCCAAGCACCCTGCACCTCTTTGGCGCATCTGTGATTTCTAACTTATGAAAGAGAAAAATTTAACGCATGCTTCCCAGACCTGGCTTAAGTAATAGTGCATAATCCTCCAAGTGTGGAAATATTATATTCAGAGTTGTCTGTATAATGAACAGAGCTTTAGGGGGAATTAAGGTGGGAATTGGGAATTAAAACTTTCTCGGCCGTTAAGACTTTCAGCAGGGCTGCGCTGGTGGAAAGCTCGGCTGAACGTGAACTCACTCCAGACTTCGTGTCCAGATTTTACAGTGGCTATAGATCTCGTGTCTGCCCTGTTCAGAAATCCGGCCTGGACAGGCCCACAGGCCAAGACTGATTATCATGAGAATAATTGAGAGAGAGGAAGAGCCAGTGCTGCTTTTAATAGAGCCAATTCTATCTTCATGCTGATAAATAATGCACACCAGTCAGCAAATTTGGATTTAACGGATGGTATTGACCTTTTTGGGGCGGATAGCAGAGAGATGGGACATGGGGAGGGGGAGGGAAGGGGAGAGATAGAGAGAAAAAGAGATGGAAGGAAAAAGGGAGAGAAAGGGAGGGAGAGGAGAGAGAGGGAGAGAGAAGGAGGAACAGAAGAGCATTTGAAAACCAACCAATCCATCATGCTGATGCTGTTGATTTTTTGCAGATTGTTATGGAGGAGCTGAGCAACATAGATTACTCCATGACCAAGTCAATTTCCCCGCAAATCAACTGAACAAACAAGCTCGTAAAAACAGAGGAGCAGAAGCCTAAACTGACCTATCCATGCTTTGCTCACTAATGTCTTCTTTTATAGCAATTGTAACGAGGTTGGACAAGCATTTCCAAGGGTCTCTGATTTACCATCTTTTGTGGAAATCACTGTCTGTTATCAAAACTGTTTTATGATGCAATTGTTTAACACAAGAACACATTAATTTGCAGTCTAAAAATTGTATTGATCTATTTTGTATTGGTAAGAGCTAAGTTGCACTGTTTTATAATACAGCTATTTTCCACAAGGACATTTTAGTTTAGAGTCTAAATAAATTGTTTTTATCAATTTTTGTCTTGTTAAACGCTATACTGTTCTGTTTTATAATGCAGTTATTTTGCACAAGGACACATTAGTTTGCAGTCTAAACTTGTATTGAACTATGTACCAATGTTTGCATTGTTAAAAACTCTGTTGCACTGTTTTAGAATATAGTTATTTTCCCACAAGGACATGTTCGTTTGCAGTCTAAATAAATTGCATTGATCTATTTTTGTATTGTTAAGAGCTAGGTTTTCTAATGCAGTTATTTTGCACAAGGACATTTGTCAAAAAAATCATATCATAAAAATACTGCAGAATCAAGTATAAATTGATAGGCTAGCCTTTGCTCTCCACAAGCATCAGTAAGCCTTGGGCACCGAAGACCCAGGCACCAGTTCATAGGTTGTCCTTCCTTGGATCACTTTTGGTAGGTACTGACCCCTTCATACCAGGAACACCATAAGACCTGCTGTTATGGAGTTGCTCTAAACAAGTTGTTTAGCCATCACAAATTGCTGCTTGTCAAAGTCGCTCAGATCCTTATGCATGCCCGTTTTCCTGCTTCCATCACATCAACTTCAAATACGGACTGTTCGTTAGCTGTCACCTTGATGGGCACAACTGTAACAAGACAATCAATGTTATTCATTCATGTGGTTTTTATACTGGGGCTGACTGTAGACCAATAACTATCATTTATCATCATTAATAACACACTTTCAATTTCTAATGAATGCCAAATTATACACTTCAGTTCCTCTTTAGGTTGAGAGGGACTTTTGACATTGTAAAGCTCCTCCAGTATGCTTTTCATAAAGACACAAAAGTCATTCGTTGCCAATTACCCCCCACCCTCCTTCTCTCTGACTCGTTCATTCTATGCCCCTTGTCTTTTTCACCAAAACACTTTATCTTATCTAACTCAGAGTAGGTCTGTCACAGAGTCAGTGCCCTTTACAGGCCACCATGGCTGTCACCAATTCTATAGCTTACCATTTCATATGGCATTTCAATTTGCATTCAGAGCAGTGCTACATCATCGTGTTGCCCTATTTGAAGTTGCTCTGATTGCTTTTTTTGTCCAGCAGCGATGCCCCAGCCATTCAGAGGTCCGGACATTTCACACTCTAAAGTCATTGTTTAGGATAGAAGAATGGAAAAGAATTTGCAGTGCTGAGTATAACCTGTCTCCGTGGATACCGGAGCACCACATGGGACAACATCAAGAGGTATAGCAGGCGTGAAAAATGTCTGTGAGAATATAAGCATGCATTTTAAAACATATTCAGCCATTGTTCCATATAGGGGGAGGGGACCATAGCACCTGCAGAGAGCACCGGAGGCCCACCTGGGACAACATCAAGAGAAGAACCATGAGTCTTCAACAATGTGAAGAATATAAACGAAGATTTTAAAATTCATTCAGTTACTCATTATGATGGTGCATACACATTAGGATTCAACCGTCTGGTATCACAATTCAAAGGTGCCCTTATTATTTTTGCAGGCACGTCATGTATAAAATATTTCCTTTATGATGCTACTGCTCTTCCACCTCACAGATTTTAAATCATTTGTAGGATGCAGTTAAAAAAAAGAAGAAATGTTAAACGAGTCCAGAACGGTGAACAGAGCTGATGATTAATGGCCGAAGAAGCTGTATAACAGCAAGAATGCAGTTATAGTGAAATGAACGTCCAGAATGTCTCCTATTTTGATACATAGTGATCAGATTTTGGTCAGATGTATCAAAAAACTATACATAGGAAATAACAGAATATGATGTATCATTTAATAACTTCTTGGTGCCTCCAAACATCTCAAATATTATAAAAAACATCTTAAAATACATTTTGAATCTACACTAAGTTATTATAGAACACAATATCAGCAAATATTAATATGAGCAATCCAAATTTTAAATGCTGCCTATGTGTGCTGGCCCCTATTGACAATGTATTTTTCATCTTTTAACAGAAAATACAGTGGCATACACATACACATGACTAGTCAGCTGGAAATTCTAAGACAAACCAGACTGGAGTTTGTTACTGCAGTTGGTAGTTTTTTTCTGAGGAACAGCACCATCTAATGGTAGCATTCATACACTTGCACTGCGTGTCAGCTTCTTAAATATTTCGGGTTACTGTACTATAAAATAAATATTGCTACGATCCCATAGTACAAAAACAACCCCGAAAACAAAGCCTATTTAATAGCCTGGGAAGTTTTTAAAAACGATAATTCAATAAGGTAACCTTCCATGTAGTCCCTTAAACTTCTAGGGCCCACTCTTCTTTCTACACAACTCTCCGCTTAGTCTTATAGAAGTTACTGAATCGTTTAAAGTGGCTATTAAATATTAACCCTTATGATTATTAACATCACACATATTAATTACAACCCCAGAGTTCAAGGCATTAAGGGTGTGGAACCACTGGACAAGTACAAACAACACACGAATGTACACTATAAGGACAAAGTATTGGGACACACCTGTTTATCCAGTGAAGGGCAATCTTAATTCTCCAGCATGCCAAGACATTTAGGACAAAGTCCAGCTTTGGAGTCTCAGTTTGGAGAAGAACCTTTTCTATTCCAGCATGACTGTGCCCCAGTGCACAAAGCAAGCGCCATAAAGACATGGTTGGATGAGTTCACTGTGGAAGAACTTGACTGGACACACAGAGCCCTGACGTCAACACCATTCAACACCTTTGGAATGAACTGAAACAGAGAGTGCGAGCCAGACCTTTCTCATCCAACATCAGTACCTGACCTCATAAATACTCTATAGAATGGTCACACATTTGCACAGAAACTCCAAAATCTTGTGGAAAGCCTTCCAGGAAGAGTGGAAGCTGTTATAGCTGCAAAGTGGGCCAACTCCATATTAAAGTATATGGGTTTTTAAGTCAGTGTCCCAGTACTTTTGTCCAAGTAATGTTTCTGTGCAGGTTTTGTGCAGGCTGTCTGCAGTAAACCTGGGTGTGACTGTGTTAGGGTACAGTCTGCTGGTCTGGGGTCAATGGGCCAGGAGGCTCCTGGCTGTATTCAGAAGAGGAATAATTTAGGCCTGAGATGACAGACACCATAATCCTCATTTGTAATCAGAGGAATCGGACTAGCTGATGAAGGTTTAGCGGTTGCTTTAGACTGGTGAGAGACCCTCAGACTTACAAGAACTCGCTGTGGATTAATTCTTTGTCAGAAAAAACTTTCTTGACCTTGTTTAAGAAGAGTGCATCTGATCTCCACTAGATCCCACAGTGGAAGTCAGCAACCACGCAAGGAGCAGAACTATTTAGGAATTTGTTTTTTACAAAATAAAAGTCAGTTACAGTCTATGAAAGTCAAGAGTTTTTAAAAAGACGAGCCATGTTAAGCTGATCAACACTTAAATCATTTTTTTCTTTTGGCACAATGACTTGATGACTGAATTTTAAATCTTAAAAGCCCTTTTAATTACTACATTATTTCGATGTTTTGCTGAATTATTTCACTCCAGCCTACACACTATTATGTTTAGTAAAAAAATATTTTCATAAACAAAAGTTATAAAAGTATCAGTATCAGCTACATTGGATACATTGTAATTACAAGCTACACTGTATATATTGTAACTACACAAAAAGTATGTGACAAGTCTGAACCCCGAGACCAAATCTAGTATTAGTTGTTTACAGTTCTGCTGAATGGGGGTGAAAGAGGGGCGTCTTGCGTTTTTGAGTGTCGTTTGCTCGTTTTTCTGTTTGAAGTTCGTGTTTTAGAGAAGTTTTTCTCTGTCTCTCGGCCATTTTCTACTATTGACTGATTCCTGCTTCACCGGAGTTGTTGCAGGGGGCGAAACAAGCGGAGGTCTTCCTAAAAAAAAACCTCCACACTGGGAAAAAGGTGGTCCCGTTACGAAAACACCGTCTCGAAGCGACCAACTTTTCAAACCATTTCTTTACACCTTTCTCACTCGATCAACAAGGTCGTCAGCTTCTTTATTCGGATCATTGTGTCTGGGTTTGTTAAACACCGGTCTTGAGATTTTAACTGGATTAAAGTTTGAGGATCTGCAGGAAAAAAAATGGAGAGAACAGCTGAGAGTGGGGTGAGGAGGCTGGCGCTGGCAAGCTGGGGGATCCTGTTCTGTTCCACTGTCCGTGTCTAACTAAAATCCTCTACCAGGTGATGTTAAAACCGTTATTTCTAACACTGAGCTTGTAAAACGTCGTTTGTGACCAAACTCCTGGAGTTTTTAGGCTCTTCTACCAGTAAGGGTGGATGAAGCTCTTTCTCTGGTCCAGGCCTCGGGAAAACAACTCAAACTTGGAGCTTCATTTTACTAACAGTGTTATAGGTGCTGCTCTTTGTTTTTATAAATAAAAAAAATAAAAAAACAGGACTACGCAGTGTCTTCACACAGAATTAGAGAAAACGGAGCTTTCAGCCGAAACTACAAACAACTAACTTTACTACTGGTAGTGCTGGTAGTTTTTGCAGAGGTTTGTTTTTTTTTTTAATCCTACACTCAGGTCTGTCTGCTGTCTGTTAGCTTTTAGAAATCGTCTCTAGACCCTTTCTTTTCCTGGACTAAGCCATAAAACACCACCAAGCCGAAAATTAGCGAGGAAACGGTAAACTAGATGTTTTGTATACGTCATTTGACGTCTTGTTTAGTGTGTTTAATAATATTTAACAATGAAATAATGCAATAAGAATACTTCTGCTTCCTGCAATAAATACCAGTTAAATGTTTGTGGTACTTCGGGTTTAAACAAACATTTATTTTATATGATGGGAAACGATTACAATTGTTAATTCGATTAATCGAATCGTTATATGAAAAATTAAATAATTAGTTTTAAAAGTACTGCTGTTTGAACAAAAGTGCAGTAACATTTGGTTTGCAAACATTTTAAACAAATAAGGGGCGTTTTAACAGCAGTGTTCCCTTTAACACAGTTACACAGCTGCAGTTCAAATATTTATTTAAATCTCAACTACATTAATGTAATCCAAAAATATATAAAAGTTAAGCTGTTTGCCTCTGCCACGGCGTTCACGTTTAATCAAGTTTGTTTTAGAAAAACACGATACCCTCAGCGTCCAGGGCATGAGGGGGCCGAACCACTATGGCAGCTGCAAAGGTGGACCATCTCCATGTGAAAGTCTATGTATCTGTATGCAGTGACTTTAAGTCCCTGTTGGTCTAATCGTCCCAATACTTTAGTCCACACAGCGCTTTTGGTCTCGGCTGGTTTTCGCGGCTGTAATGGACCAAAGTAATGGGACGCAGGAACTCCGCGAATTCATTTATATATGTATATATGTATATCTATATATAATCTTTAAAGACCATATGTAAATAACAGGATATAAACTGTAAATAAACTGGTTTATTATATCATTTATGAAAGGAATTGCTGTTCGTCATGTTATCTAAAGAGATATAAATCAGCAATTTATATTTCAGCGGTAACTACTTTCTGAAGTATTTTGAGGAATAATTAATTTTGCTTGTTTTCACTCTTTTGTAGACTGATAGACTTCTCATTACCTGAGGAGAGATCTGTTCTCTGTTGGGATTTAGTGACCCTCTCTGTTGAGAGTGGCCCTGGAGGCCTTTGCCAATGACTTTGACTCCAATGGCCCAGTGCCGTGTGCTGTTTGGCTGCTTGCCTGGGCGATGAGGATGTGCTGCTGGCATCAGGGGGTAAGGATTCCGACGTGATGGGGTGCAGGACGAGCAAGGTCCTCCCAGAACCACCCACAGATGTCCAGCTTGACCTTGTCAAAAAGATAGAGCCTCATCAGACTGATGTCTACAAGAACTTCAATGTGGGGGACATTGGCACAGAGAAAACAAGCTCGCCCTCCCCCCAGGGCCGGAGCCAAGCTGCTGCTGTGGCTGGCACCACCACCACCACCACTCAATCCACACCCAATGGTCAAACTGAGTCTGGTGACCCCCAGCGCAGAAAGGTGGCCAAATACAGAGCCAAGTTTGATCCTCGTGTGACGGCCAAGTACGAGATCAAGGCCTTGATTGGCCGTGGCAGCTTCAGCCGGGTGGTGCGGGTGGAGCACAAGAGCACACGACAGCCATACGCCATTAAGATGATTGAGACACGGTACCGAGAAGGACGGGAGGTGTGCGAATCGGAGCTTTGCGTGCTGCGCCGTGTGCGCCACACTAATATCATCCAGCTGATGGAGGTGTTTGAGACAGCTGAGCGTGTCTACATGGTGATGGAGCTGGCCACTGGTGGCGAGCTGTTTGACCGCATCAGTGCTCGCGGCTCCTTCACTGAACGGGATGCCACTCGGGTGCTGCAGATGGTCCTGGATGGCGTGAAATACCTCCATACGCTGGGCATCACACATCGTGACCTGAAGCCAGAGAATCTGCTTTACTACCACCCGGGCGCTGACTCCAAGATCATGATCACAGATTTTGGTCTTGCCAGCACACGCAAGAAGGGTGATGAGTGCCTTATGAAGACCACCTGTGGCACACCTGAGTACATTGCACCAGAGATCCTGGTGCGCAAACCTTACACCAATGCTGTGGACATGTGGGCGCTGGGGGTCATCTCCTACATCCTGCTCAGTGGAACCATGCCCTTCGAGGATGATAACCGCATGCGCCTTTACAGGCAGATCCTGAAAGGGAAGTACAGCTTCTCTGGAGAGGTAAGAACCCTGCCCTACTCTCACTGCTCTCATTCTGTACAGTATTACAGAAGTTGCATTACAGAAACTGGTGTGTTTAAAGTGGAATATCAGCTGTGTTAAACACTTTAGACAGGATTATTATTATTTAGTAATTACTAGTAGTATGTAGTAATTGTACATATTACTATGAATGTGACAAAGTAAAGTGTAAATTATGTTGCTGGGAATGAGGAAGTATATGGGAAGGAACTGAACTGCAAGGCCACATAGGCCATATACAATATACAGCTTCTAATAATAAAAGTGACATTATAGGACAGTTTAAGAATAGACAATAAAGAGCTAGTGTTATATCTATGCATCATGTGTTCATGTGTAGATATGTCTTATGTTGATTGTATTATGCATAATCATGGCAAGAAATCTTATGTATAACTATCTTAAAATAATGAATCAATACATTTGTAAAATGTTTTGCTGAGACACATTCCACTTTGCAAATCAAACCAGCTAACAACAAAAATAAAGATGATGGCTGAAATGCCAGCCATTCCAATATTTGTAAGTATAGCTGCTTATGAATTCCACAGATATTTAACCAGCAGCTGAGCTTTTATATTCTATATTCTATTTGCATGCCAGCTTTAGGGAGTAACTGAACCAGAAACATAAATGTTGTCCAACAGGCATAAGGAATGTGCCTTGAGAACCATATATGCCAGACAATACCTCATGAGCATGTTTACTTTAAGGCTTTTGGCTATATGACTGTACGCACAAATGCAGAAGCAGAAGCTCTGTGCTGATTTAAACAGTTTTTATTCACTTGAAAGCACTTTTAAGCACCTGTGAGCTTGCTGTTAGCCTTAGTCTCAAATGTCAATTTTCCAGCTACCATTGAATCGGAATCTGGTTTGTTATGCACTCTGTGTATATTTAAATCTACTTCACTTCAAGCTGTTCATTTAGGACTGTTCTGCCAACATTTAGCATATGCTACATTTTTTGGCAGTAAAATAAGTAACAACCTTATGCTGTTTCTGAGCATATGTGATAAGGGATTCCAGGACAATCATAGAAAATGTTTTCCTGTGCCATCTGCTGGCCCTCATTAAGCGCTGCTGAAACGTGACCAAATTATAATCATCCAAATCTTTTGCTGTATTGCCTCCTAACCACATGCTTGCTTCTCTTCAGAGACGCTACTAAAATGTTTAACTACAGCAAAGCCCGGAAGCTCACTAACAAATCTGTACTTGCGGTGAGACGTGAAACCCTTGACTGCAACTGCAGTATATATGACATGATTTGCACAGTTGATTGCACAGATTGGTATTTAATACAATTTGCTGGATATAGATCTTGTGTTTAATTTGCAGTGCTAATACGTTTCAGTCTAGGGTTAGACATAATCTTTGTCTTGGAAATGGCCTCTAATATGACATCCAATACAGTAATTTAAATCAGTGGTCTCCAGACTGGACATGTGGTGCTTTAAGCAGCTTCAAGAGTAAATAATGTATTTTTCTGCTTTTTGGAGGATTCTTTATGCTTTAAATAATATTTTGAGTGTTTTGTTATAGATAGCTGTATTTTGGGAAATAATTAGCACTCACTTGGTGAATGGGTTTAATGCAGAGAAAGAATTTCACACTGTTCACACTGTGTGCTGTGCTCTGTTGTGTTCACCTGTGACTATAAGTGGTCACATAACTTTTAATGTACTAATAAAGAGCACAGTGAAGTACTGACTAATTCCAGTTAAACAGAATGAATTGTGCTCACTTAATGAATGAAACATGCAGTTGTTCTGTGTACTCAGAGTACTGACAATACACACCATGTGCTCATAAAAGCAGATTGTGGAATCATCTAACACATTTAAAGTATTGTCACATTTGTCACCCCGATGCATGGTCTGATTCATTGACTTTTAACTTTTGAATGTGTGAATTGTTCACCACATCATGTAGATTTTTAATAACTCGGTGAAAAATGACAGTCAATATGTTTTTTGGAATAGTTACTTAGTATGACTTGTACAGCCCTACACCATGGTATATTTGGGGCCCACTGGTGGTTTGTAAGACTTGTGGTACCAGACAGAGAGGTTGGCATCCTGTTGTTATAAAGCTACGTGAAGGCATGTAGGCATTTACCCAGTCCATTCAAGAACTGCATTCCAAGGCGGAAATATTCCCCAGAAGCCTTCTGTCATGAAACCAGAAAACAATAGCCCATGATCGTTCGGCCTTTGGCCCCAGGCTCTGTCTGGATGTTTGTTCTAAACTCTTCTTTTGCTCCTTCTCACAAGACTGTGAATGGTTTTCCATTACCGTAAACGAACCCTTGTTTTCTTGTTGGAAAAAAAGTGCTTCAATATCCAATAGTGAATTTGTGTTTATGTTGGTGAATGAGTTTGCTTGTGTTGTGGGATTATGTTTGTTTGTCTCTTTGTGCGCGCGCGTGTTTGTGTGCGCAGATGTGTTGATTGGACAGTTTCCAAAGCTGTCCTGTCATCACATCTTATCCCACACTTACCCCCTGCTGGAGTGTGTGATGCAAGGCTACAGTGTGTCTGGCACAGTGTGTGCGTCAGTCTTCTGCTGGGAATCACACACAAGAGCTAAAGTGGGGTTTACGGGGAAGAACTAAGGGGCAGTCGGACCAACTAGCGAAAGCTCATCTGTGCTTTGTTCTCTGTAACGTATAAAGCCTTCTGGCAGCTCTGAACAGTGAGGTTAAAAATTAAACCACTCAGCCTTCATACTCCTTCGGTTAAAAGTTTACCAAGTTTTCTGATGCATCGCCTTGCTAAACAAACGACTGTTCCAGTAACATCGTGGACGTGAGACTACAATGAACATACTGTCTGGTGTTCTAGTTTTTCATGTAAGACCCTTACAGATTTAAGGGCCCTGAGGGACTGAGGCAGTCTGATTCATATTCTGTAATATGCTAGAAAAATCCCCTGACTGGCTGTCTCAAAAAGAAATGTTGTATTGGCTCCTATTTCGCATTAGTGAAGTTGTAAAAGCAATAGCAGTACATCGTTTTTATGATTTATCGCTCATAAGGATGCACTAATATGTACATTTCAGGCTTATACCAATGAAAAATATCTCCTGCTGATTCAGGGCCTGTTCAAATGACCAAGTTTAAGAAGTGTGTTTGAAAAGAGAAATCAGTAAACTGTGCTGGACACCTCTAGGACCGGAGTTCCACACCCCTGATTTAGAGGTAAATAATGGAGAGCATTAGATCAGGGTGGAGGTAGGAGGTGGGTAGGATACTTGCCTCCAGACCAAGAGGTCATGGGTTCGAATCCTACCTTGAGCACCACCACTGGGTCCCTGAGCAAGACCCTTAACCCCAAGTTGCTCCAGGGAGAGACTGCCCCCTGTAGGTAGGGAATGGAAGTCGCTTTGGATAAAAGCGTCTGATAAATGCCGTAAATGTAGTATCCATGGCAGGGTGTTATAAATGGCTGCAATCGAGCTCTCAGATGGGAGACTGCACTTTTGCCATAACAAAACAAAAGGGGGAGACTAAAGACAACGCTAAGATGATAAGTGTTAAGAATTTAAATGTTATTAATTACATTTTGGTGGTGCTGCATGTTCCAAATAAGCAGTGCCATGGTGTATTCTGCTGTACTGTATGATGAGAATCCACTGCTGTTAAAAAACCTTATAACTGTGTTTACTGCTGTTGTAACTGTAATTATGCATGAATGTAAAGAGCTGCATGTCCCCGGCTGATGCTGCTGCCAGAACCAGTGGCGGTAATCACAAGTGAATTAATTTAGATAACATTGTTTTTTTTAAAGGCTGCAGTACAAGCATGGAAATACCACACTTCATCAGAACATACAATGCGCACTGTA
The DNA here is from genome assembly GCA_037974465.1 of Brachypetersius altus. Classification (NCBI taxonomy): domain Eukaryota; kingdom Metazoa; phylum Chordata; class Actinopteri; order Characiformes; family Alestidae; genus Brachypetersius; species Brachypetersius altus. The sequence continues at coordinate 393,636 of JBBPDB010000019.1, read as the reverse complement.
GCGCAGTCGCCCTGCGATGGTTTTGGATACTGCAGTACAAATGCACTACTAATTTCGGCTCCCTCTCTTTACATGAACTCTTTTACGTTTTTCCCTCTGAGACCATAAGTGTTATGCTTCACAGTTAGTCTTGTGTTTTGAAGAGAGAGAAGAGAAAGCAGAGGCATCAGGATGAGTGAAAGAGCAGAATGGAGAGCAGCGTGGCATACTTGAGCAAATCAGAACGATATGAATTCAATGCCACGATTACATTCTGCAGTGCTGTCCTTCCAGACATATGTAATAAGTAGCTTTTTAAAACACAACAACAGGTTTAAATGAGCAGTTTTATTCCAGTCATGTTAAACATTTTGCATCAGTTGCAGGTATGCCACACATATATGTCACGGTCTGGTCAGCGGCCGTTAAGGGGCGCTGCTTTTCTGTTTATGTTTCTTTTCTGTTCCCGTTCAATTGGGGTTCTCCACCTGTTTCCTGTTTGTGTTCTCCAGGTGTCTCGTGTTTCCCCCAGTCCTTTCTGTGTATTTAAGTTCCGCGTGTGGTGCTGTTCCTGGTCGGTCATTGTCCTCGTTTTGGGTCCTCCTTTATTCCCCATTCCTGGTTAGAAACCACTGTCTGTTCCTTTTGTTTTGCTTACGGCCACCGAGCCCTGTTCCTTTGTTTGTTCTGCTTTCGAATAAAACTACAAGAATGGATTCTTGTTCTCCTGCCTGGTCACTCCCAAGAGGCAGTTCAGAGTCGTGAGGGTTTATCCTCCCCGACTCTGACAAAGCCACTATCACTTTAGTTTAAAGGGCCCATTCCCTACATTTTCCATTGATATATGTGTGGTTTTCATTCCAGTATTCACATTTCCAATTTTCCTTTATTGCTTCGAATGACCTGGGCTGTTTGTGTTCAGTCGTGTTTATAATAGGGTTGTGCTGATCTGATACTCAGTATTGGTATCGGCCACATTCATGGGATTGAATACCAGATTAAACTTCACTTAAATGCTCAACTACACTTTGAGCAACATGCCATACAGAGAGATAAACAGACGAGGACAGCGTCTGTTTATCTCTCTAATGTATCTATGGAAGAGGGACTGGCAATTCAGTGATGTAGAATTCTATTATGGACAAATTGTGCACTGGATAGAAAATGGAAATTTATAATGTAGTGCATATCGGACTACAGAAGACATAAGAAGCCATTGCAAACTCAACAGGCATCCAGACAAATGTGTCATTAACGTGTTGGTTGTAAGAGAAAGGGAAAAGGGCCAGTATCACATTGATATCAATACTGGCAGATCCTTGAAGTCATGGTACCAGATCAGCTTTTTCAAAGGTGAAAAATCCTGCCAGCCATAGTTTACTCACTATTTAAACAAAAAATATTCAAAACAACTGTATTTGTGTATTCAGCTGTATTCCGTAATTAGGTGTTACTGTATTCTAGGAGATACAGAGTTACAAGCTTATACTGTAAATCTGGGGCTGAAGCTTCTTAGCGTGGAGTTTTTTGTTTGTTTTTGATACGTTTTTACAAGGTATATTTGAATTCTTTCTGTGATTTATTACAGTGCCCATAGCATGAAAAACTGAAAATGTTTCAAAATTTCCACAAGCTTATGGAAACCAGGTCTGTTTTGAATTCTTGTGAACACCCATCTCTGTACTTGTATCCAGCTGTCCAGCCTACAGTAGTTCAGCTCTGTTGAGTCATGTTAAATGATGTGTCAGCCTAAACTGAGGTAGCCAGTCACAGGCCATAAATCAGTGTTAAAGGCAGAGTAACAAAAGCAAAACTGGTAATTTAACTGTTTTTGGTATATATATCCTAATGAACATCCTAGCTAGACCTCATTAATATTCAAGAAAAATGTGGGATGTGGGCTTTTTAAAGCAGACATGTGTTCACTGACAGATTTACAGTCTTTACAGCCACCATCGACGCATATAACTGCTGTTATGTGACGTGCAACTGACGCATAAATGGTTGAGAGAAACAGCCTGATTGTTCTTTCACTTGTGTTAAGAATTGCATGTAGTTACGATGCCGTACACACATCTGATATTGTGATTATAGAGCATTCCATAAAACAACGAGTACATTAACATGCAAATGTTATTTACCAGCATCATATTAATATTTTTGTATGGGATTTCCTGACCTGATTTATTAATAAGCACCAACTTCATAAACCCCCACACTTTGCTACTTATGCAAATTGTAGTATTTTCATGTCCACCAGCGGAGAGAGAGAGAGAGAGAGAGAGAGAGAGAGATAGAGTAGCTTCAATAAACGAGGTCCCTGAGCTTTGCAGATAATACGCTGTTAATTGTTATTAGGCCTATAGGACAGCTCTTGAAATGGAACCTCTGAGGGATACTTGAGTTCAAAGAAAAGCCGGGACCGAAGTTTCCTCTTTTAGCACCTATTATCTGTCCCCTGGAGCAGGCACTTCAGAGAGACGGAGTGAGGGGCGTAAATCAGTGTTCGGATTAGGGCTGTGATGAGGGATATTTATATTAGCGCTCGGGGGGGGGGGGCTGGGGGGGGGACCCCTTTCACTTT
>JBBPDB010000019.1:366727-390973 GCA_037974465.1 Brachypetersius altus | reverse complement strand
ATTTTCTCAGGTGTTCAAATACTTATGTGCAGCAGTGCAATACAAATAAATTCTTTACAAATCATACAATGTGATTTCCTGATTTTTTTACATTGTCTCTCACAGTGAGAATGCACCTACAATGTGAGTTTCAGACCTCCATGATTTCTAAGAGGGATAACTTGCAAAATCGCAGGGAGTTCACATTTTTATATTCCTCACGGTATGACCGTTCTCTAATAGCACTGCTTTTACATGTGTAAGTACTAAAAATCCTGGTCAAGCATGATCAAATAAGCCATTAAATCGGTCTCTTCTGGATCCTTCCACAAAACTGCTGCCTAACACAAGTGGTACAATAAACAATGATACAATAAACAAAAAGTGTATATTACAATTATGGCTTTGGAACATATGAGCGTGAATCATGGCTTGTTGACTGAGCTGTACAATGTTTTGGGGTTTTTTTTGTAAAGCTCTGAGACAATAAGACACTCAAAACAAAATAACCCCTCTGCAATACAGCCCCCCGCCCCATCATAAAGACATAAATCTTTTAAAGAGTTCCATTGTCTTAATGAAATACGATCCTTTTGGCACTGACTTTAAAACTTCTCGCCATCTAGTGGTCTTACCTAGAACCAAACTATCCGGATCAACTCAGGTGAGATCTGTTTGTGTTAGCCTCATGTTGTTCAAGGGAACACGACCACATTTTGCATTTTAGTACTTAAGTAGATTGTGGCGATAAATACCCATTAACACAGGGAAGCAGTCACATACGTGTACAGAACTGCGTGATATTTTATGTTTTCTGCATGTCAGTGTATCTGTTAGTGTACAGAGCTCTTTGTGATATGCTTAGGTACCCCGCCCCTTCACTCTCTTCTACTCCTATTGGCTGAAAGCGGTGTCAGTCACGGCCTTACTCGTCGTACTTGTCGCTGATTGGTTATTTTCTGTTTCTCTCGCTGGACTCTCAAGTTACAGTAGCAAGGCACACGCAGACCCAGTTTAGCTTAGCAGCGAAATCCTTCATTATATCGTGAAGAGACATCTTTGTCAGCATGTCTTGAGAACAAAGACGACTTGTTTTCACCCGAGGTGTGTTAACCGTGTCGTGGAGAACCTCCTTGGGTTTTGGCCAAGTGAGTATATCTGTGTTAAGGTTGTTGTAGCCCCTGTGCTCAGACTGTTATGCTGTTAGCTCTGAGTTTGTAGCATTGATAGCAACATGATCCCACTCGCGTGGGTTTGTTTAGCTGCATACCTGCTGCAGTTATTAAACTACTGACAACGAAGAATACATCTAAATCACAGTTTTAGACAGTTAAATAGCCCTGTTTTGCTATTTGTTGTGGTAGTCCACCTCAATTTTGTCAGCTAGCTGCATTAGCTACAGTTGCATTTATTCAACTCTCATTGTATTTGTAGCTAAAATTGTAAACAAATTTCCAGATTGCTTAGCTGTCTTTATCCTTTGTGTGTTGTTGGTACAAATGTCTTATAGACTAACACTGACTGATCTTCATGGTTGCAGTCTCGTAGCTTGCTAATGTATATCATTTTAAAGCGTATCTTGGTTTTAAATGTCTGGAATGGTAAATAAACAAACATTCTAAGTAAATCAGACGAAATCACCTTCTCGTCTGTGCATAGGATGGTGTATGTTTGCTAATTATTTTTTTAGGCTCATTTGTCTCGTTTTGGAGTGGGTATCCATGTGGTGTGGAGCACATGACGCTTTTTGTTTTTTTGTTTATCCGCAAATCAAATTTGTGGTCTGTGGTTTTATTTATTTTCATATATGCAAATAATATGCCAGGGGGTTTTGAGTGGCCGTGGCATGGTTACGTGTTTATACCCACTCACTGTAGCCCAAGAAATGTTTTCCCTGATTTAAAACATCGTTATGGCTCCCAAACCTTTACAGATGAGCTGATAAGTCTAATAACCATAAACCTTAGAAGGTTTATTGTGGCTGCTCCTCACTAAAATGCTGCACATTTGATCATGTTGCTCTTAGTCTTGATGTGCATTTTTGAAGGCCCTGCACCAGCTGGAGCAAGGGCTTAAACCCAAACCTCTTCTGAAGACCCATCTGTTAGACACATTTTGGGCTTTCCTTTTATTTCAGGATGTGAGGCAGGCAGTATCAGCCTTGCATAACAGTGAAGACAGACTCCGTCTGGGTCTCATCCCAACTTTTAAAGGTGTAAATGAACAGCCTGGGGTCATATAGGAAATAAGGGGGAAACCAGTCTCCCCCAAAGCTGGGTGGAGGCTCTGATTTTCCTGAGGGGGATGTTTTCTGTTAGATTAAAAGTAGTGCTTCAGGATGTGACTGTGATTAGGATGAAAGTAAGCCTTTACATTGTTCAATTAGTTTAAAACGTAGCATAAAGGCATGGTTGGCTTGTTTAATCATGATGTACTGTTGAGGATGAAAAATGGACTGATGCAAAGTTTACATATGCGGTTTGTGTACTTTTTTTCAAATGCGCAGAGGTCCTATGAACACACCCGTTCTAACAAAGACACAATACACTTCTGGACTCTCCCAGTCTTAACTAGTGCCGGCAAACATTTGATAAGGCTAGTCCATTAGTCTAAACATGAGCAAAACCACAAATTGCAAGTGTGGACTTTGGGACAGGCCTTAACTCTCTCTGTGGGCCTCAGGACACACAAAACTGCTTTTTATTGACTAGTAATGATATGTGACTAATCAGAGTTTTATTATAAGCTACATGAGGAGAATAGCATGTTTGTGATTACACTTGTGTTTTTACGTTAGACAGAATATACAATTTGCCAGTTGTCCTCAAAAGTGATGGGCATTACACTTTTATATAATAGGTCATTTTTGTAGGTTGTTGAATTGTTTAGTAAATGATCAAACACATTAAATAATTTATGTTTTATTCCTATAGGTGAATAAAGGAGTAAGGAGACTCCTGTGGATTTGGAGCTGACAGTTGGCTGAGCCTCCCCTCTTGCTTGCTTTAGTGTCTTCCTGAGTGGAACTATGGCCCCCATCATTCTCTCTGTGCTGTTTCACTGACCACCTCAGCTGGAGCACAAAAATGGAGAGGAAACGTAGAAAGAAATGAAAACGTAAGCCATGTGTTACTCAGGCTTGTTGGAGTTCCAGATCTAACCTATACCAAGATCCTCAGGATCACTGAGCCACATTTGCTTGTTTTAAGCCACATTCATGCATCAATTGAAACGGCACAGACTCTTTGAATGATGAACTGAACCAGACTGCAGGGACCATGGCCCCAGTCGGCCTATACCTGTTTGTGGCCCTGCTGGTTGGGTGCTTGCCCCTGGCTGGCACTGAGGAAGAGCGAGTGACTCCCAGCTCACCCTCCTCTTCCTCGGCCACTGAGGGGTTCTTAAGCTCCAACTGCTCTCAACTCACCCTGAAAGTGGACTTCACCTCCACAGTAGTGGAACATGGTAAGTATCATTTCATTTTTGCTTTTCCAGGGTATCAGATTTTTTTTGTTTACATCTGTTTTTTAGTGTCCAGTTAAAAGGTCCATATAGAACAACTACAGTACATTTAGGCACAAACTAGGAGTTTGCTTTTAGCATTTTATGGCATAAGGATCTGTTTGGACATGTCTCTGTATGTGCATGTCCAGGTTAGAGGAAGGTACATCTTGTGGTCATATAATTACAAATTCCATAGCATATATACAATGTACAACTTATTATTGGACTTATTTATTTTTTTTAAAGATCTGTCACACATTGTGCTAATATTTATTTGTTCCTGAGGACCTTCAATAAGTGAATCAGGGCAAACTATTTTCACTCTATTTGAGTTTTTGAGTACTCATTAGTGTAATAAGGAAGCTTTCTTAAAGAAACCAGGGTTTGGCCTGCAAAAGTCAGTAACATTTTGTGTGCATGTCTTTGTGTGCTTGTCTTTTAGAGTCTATGAGAAAACAGGTGCTATTTTCTTTTGCCTCCAGACCTTTACTCCAAATATTTCAATAAACATTTCCCAGATTGCATCCTAGCAGTTTAATACTTGTAGCTTAGGTTAGATATCAGAGATCATAAAAAAGTGTGTGATGTTACAGGTGAAACCAGTTCATCCTAGTGTTAAATATATATTTTTTGGTTTTGTGTTTTGGTTCGTAGCACATTGTGTTCTGAGTTTTGGTTTCAGTTTTTCATTTAATTGTATCACTAAATCTTAGCTTCACTTTGAGAGTATTTTGCACTTCATGGAGTTGCTTTCTAGAGTGCTACTAAGTATTCCAGGTGTTTTTTGGGTTTTTTTTTGGTTTTCTTACCATTTGGAAGATTTTTTTGGTTATGTTGAAAACATTGAATTCAGAATAAACAGTTTATCTGAACGCTTGTAATATTTTATGAATTTATGGCACAATTGAAGGTGTAACCTGATGAAAAAGCCCCTGATATCCTTTAGTTTGTATCAATAGGCAAGACCCCTGCAAGCTTCAGTGCTTAAAGTTAAAAGTAGCTTGCTAATGTACTGTCTGGGGCGGGGGGCTCTCCAGATCCTGCCCATTCATTGGCTGCACCTCCTCTCTAGCTCTAATGGTGTGAGTGTTCTTTGGCCTCAAGCCCAGTGTGAGAAGCGAGATGTCTTACACAGGCTGTGTGTATGTTTCTGTGTAAGTGTATGTTTCTGTGTAAGTGTGTCTCCATGTTATTGTGTGTCCCCTAGAGTGTGGACCAGAGCATAACATGGTATTTATAGTGACCTGATTACCAGCTTGTGAATGTGGCCTTTATGCCAAATCCCAATGTTTTATTTATTCACACTTCCTCCAGTTAGAGATGTATGGAAATGTAACGGTATACATACGTTTTAACTTTAAAATTGCTATGCAAGACTGGTTTAAAATGAATTACAAAATTGGTTTCTGTACGTACTTATTTATTTTTACTCTTTTCAGTAAATAATATGCCTTTTCCATGATCTTTAAAATGAGCTGAAATGGAAGATTGCTCTCTGTTGTGATTTTTAAAAACATTAGTACTTTTTATTGTTCTCCATTACGGCAACTACAGTGTCTTTATTAATTGGTGAGAAAGTTACGCTAGGATATGTTAATGTTGTTCTATTAGTAAAAAATATTCAAAGTTTCTGCCTGTGTTCAAATTGGTTTGGTGTGTTTGTATGTCATTCTCTTGCCTACTTGGTCAGCACACAGAAACATTTCCAAAGCCATTACTGCTCTGTTTTCAGGCTTTAAACAAGAACAAGGCAAGTCACTTTGCCAGGCATTCTAAACACGCCTCTTTTGAGGAGGTAATTGAACGGCATAAACATAGTTTGTGGAAAACATGGGTGTTTCTTATATCCCACCCAGCCATACCAGCTTACTTGCCAGCAGCTAAGTTCTCCCTCCTGTTACAGTTTTTTGTACAGTGCTTGTGTGTGCAGTACAGACTGGTTTGTAAGATGAGTTGACATTTTATCTCCACTTTCTTGGCCCCCTGAGGAAAGCCTTTCTTTCATTTTTCGAGCTTTCACGCTTGTTTAAGAGTGTTGTTCATGGCCTCCATTGGTTTAGTTGACTTGCTTATGAAACTAGTTCTATCAATCAAATCGCCTGTTGCTTTAAAAGTCCTATGTATCAAGGAATGCTCCGATTTCCTTTTGACTTTAAGAGCAGACAAGATGTCCAATAAGAATATGCCAATGTGTTTTAATTCCCTCTTTTCTCTGCAGAGTACATTGTCGCATTTAACGGCTACTTCACGGCCAAAGCCCGCAGTCACTTCATCAGCAGCGCTCTGCGGAATGCCGAGGCAGTGAACTGGCGCATTGTCCACCGCGAGAACCCGGCCAGTGACTACCCCAGTGACTTTGAAGTGGTGCAGATCCGGCAGGACGCGTACAGCAGCCTGCTCAACTTGCAGGACCACCCCTACATCAAGAGGGTCACTCCCCAGCGCAAGGTCTTCCGCACCCTCAAACTGCTTAGTGGTGGGTGTCGCCTCTAAAGAATTAGTTTCCACCACCTTTACTATGGTATTATTATGGTGCATGTGTTCACTTTTCAGAAGTCATTAAGAAATAAAAATTAAAGAATAGGTAAATTAAATTAAGAAGAGTTCAGCGCCCCCAGTCGCCCCTCCATGACTTCTGGTCTGCACATGGGTTGAATAGAAGTATACTGCTGCCATGAGTGTAATAATGTTGTGTGTCTAATTAAACTAAAGCATTTAAAATGAGCTGCCCTTTCTCTTTTCACTGAAAAGCAACTGGAAAGTGGTATTGTTCGCTCATAGGATACAGATATATAGCTTCGCAGTTTACTCTTGGGTCTCAGTTATTAAGTTGAATTGAAGCAGAGCCTGATAATGGCTCTGGGCCGGGGAGGCTGCACCCACTGCATCACCAGGGGGCGAACAGCAGGGGGTGAACAGAACACTGGCTGTTTGTGTGGCTTTGACTAGAGGAAATGGCCCTCAGAGGAGTCGGCAGTGAAAGAATTCTGTGTCTCTGCCCTACAGACTCCATCTCACACCCAGACTGAAGTCACACTAACATGTCAGACTGCAGCCACTGTTAAGAGGCTTTGTAGTCCCTAAGCTATGTATTAATTTAACAGTGCCCACCTACAAACCGACACCCAGCCTTCACACCCACATTCAGAACAAGACTCATAGCAGGGGTGTAAAAATGCATAACCACAAAGATGGTGATTTAACTTTGCCGAATATTTAAAGTAAACTGGCTCCTTGTAGTCACACGTGAACGCATCTCAACACACGGTGTGAACAATGACATTCTTTCTGCGTTGGTGACTGGGGAGTAGTGGTGCCTTGCTCAAGGTCACTTAAGTGTTGCTACTAGAAGTCCCGGGGTTTGAACCCACAGCCTTCTGGTAGCACCAGCCATGCCACTAAGTGATAATAATTAGACGTGCCACCAATATGGAATTACAGATATAAACACTCATATGGATTTCCTGGGTATGATACGATAACCATTAACTTGGGGCTAATACCGTTATGATAACTAAACTGTTTTAATTTGTTTTAAAGTTGGATTTGTTTTTGTCCATCAATGTTATTTAGCAGACACCCTTATTTAAAGCCATTCAATTCAAATAGTATATGAATAATTACTAAAAGTGCTAAAAGAAGGATGTGGGATTGACATAATTTATTGTGCTACAATTAATTTGATATAAGTACATGGAAAAATTGTAGCTAAAGGCTACAAGCTAAAAGAACTCCACCTAGCTTTAATGTTCCACTTCACCCTATATTTGAAAGACTGATAATATTAAATTTCTAAATTGAAAATAACTGGGTAAAAATATGAAAAACATTAGTTACTGGTTTGTTCTGTTTAATCCAAGATTTGATGTTCAAAGAGAAGCTGTAAAATGTATTAAATGTCAATTGTAATCTATACAGATTAATTTATCAAACACTAGATTTTCTGACCAAACAAGCACGATTTGTTAGCAATTTTTTTTTTTTTGGTAAAAAGATTTACCAAAAAAACCCCAAAAATAGCAATGTTTCTTTGAAGATTTTTTAGCTCTGAAATAAAGTTCAGTTTCTCAGATTTGATCTTTTATAGGTGCAAGTATTGAACGGGACAGATTTGCCTTCGTTTTTAAGAACTACTTACAATGTTTCTTCTAACTTCCAAATAAAAATATTTTTCTATTAAAGCATAATTTTAAAGAAAATGACAAAACCTCAAAATAAGAGAAATGATGCAGTGTTTACAGAATGTGAATAATTCAAAGGAAACACATCTTTTGTTCACTCTTAAACAGAATGGCAAACTAGACAAACTTCTAGTGGTGTTTTACCCTCCATACTTTTCCTCATTAAATAAGATTTGATTCAGGTGAAAGTGATCATTCGGTCATAAGTGAACACACCACTGCACACAGTGTGAACGGCACGAAATTCTTCCTCTGCATTTAACCCATTCACCAAGTGAAGCAGGGGGCAGCCATGAACACAACGCCCGGGGAGCAGTGTGTGGGACGGTACCTTGCTCAGGGAACCTCATCTGTGCCTAGCTGTCTTGGGAATCGAACCTGGACTTTCTGATCGCATGCCGAATGCCTTAACCACTAGGCTACCAGCTGATCACCTAATCGATACCTCATGAAACAGAATGAGCTGTGCTTGTGTAGGATTTTAACAGACATATCTGTACATTCTTTTTGGACAAAGGTGAATGCTTATAAGAGAGAGATTGCTGATCTAAGATGTCGTTTGGTATTCATTAGAATCTGGATGTACTCCAGAAGTTCATAGATGAAGCAGCCACTCTTTTCGTGTCTTAATCCATCAGTCAGGAGGGCACTTTTCCACACCTCGCTCTCTCATTATCCAAAGTGCATAGACCACACTGTTCTCTTGCTAATAGTAGCTAGTGATGCCACTTCAGTAGCAATGTGCCACAGAAACCATTAAGTGGCCTTCGGTCAGACCTCTGCTCGACATCTGATGGACATAGGAGCATTAATTATCATTAAACCCCAGCCGGGCGACTCTAAGAGTGAGCGTGGGAGACTCAAATTTAATGCAATTATGCTTTATGGAGGGCTCTTCTCTAGGCAAAATCAGCGTGCAGCACTTGGCAGGCAGTCTAGTCAGTGCTGCCTGTGGTGATTAGCATGCCAGTTTGGTCTCACTTGATGCCCACTCTCCCTTTATGTACTGGATTTAACGTGACATGAAAAGAGCTCTTCCCTCAATGCTTCTCTTCCTTTACATAAACACAATTATGCCTCAAGGTCTCCCTGTTCTATGGTGGGACCAGGAGCTGCTTAAAATTAAACAGTTTTGAGAACAACAGCAGCTACACACCTCTATTAGCCAATCAGTTACACTGCTTGGGCTCAATTAAGCAGGCAGAGAAAATGCTAATTAGTCATGGAGTTACATGTATTAGGGAGATGATTGTGGTGACAAGCATTGATTGCAGTTATACAACAAATGTCTGGGTTGGTAAATCTGCTTTGTTTCTGCAATCATCTCCATTTACTTCAGTGTTTAACCTTTCAGCTGTGATTGTAATAAGAGGTGACTTGTTTTTCTGCCCCGCACCTGTCTTTTGGGATGATAGCGTAGCGCTCTGGGCTGTGCAGGAGAAAAATGTGAATATTATGTTAGATTAGATTGCAGAGCCTTGATTGATTGTGTTTAGATAGATAAATGAAGGTGGTGCCAGTAATCATGCTAAAGCACTTATGTGCAGAAAAAAAGCCCCAGTAGTGCCTCAATGACTATGCGATGAAAACCTACCTTTTTCATGAAAGCAGGTAAAATCAGATTTTTTCCCCCAGTCTCTCTGATTGAAGAGGGTCAGATTTTTTAAAGCATAATTTGCAAAACCACACATGGTCTGACTTTCTAATTGTATTTATGCCACGTTTGTAGGTGGTTTTGAATTAGATTTCTGGAGATGTGACTCCGTTTGAGCAGTCAAATGTGATTTTCTTTGATTTTGCCATTCATGGAGGTGGTTGTTTAGCACAGTGTGCAAAAACTAATTTGGTGCTGTACAGATATTAAAGCCTAAACATGGAGAGTTTAAGCTTATACCAAAATGAATGCACAGTTGTTCTGCCTAGCTGTAGTCTTCAAGGAACAGTGCATTTCATGATCTTGGATCATAAATACATCCAGTGTGGACACCCTTCCCAATGTGATTAAAGTCTGGCCATACAAATCAGATTTGGTCACTTGTAACTGAAAGCTCAAGAAAATCAGATTTAGGCAGCAAATCTGATTTGCCCTGCTGTGTCTTTGAATGCATTACTATTTATTTAACACTGATAATACTATGCCGGACTAAATCCAGTTAAACAGGAATAATGACGTATTTGTAATGTAATATGCAGTTATTTGGTGTTCTGTAATCATGATCATGCTCAGAAAACTGTGTAATGATATTGTCATATTCACTTGTAATTGACTTGTAACTTGTAAATGTCCACCTTTCCTTGTCTTCGTCAGCGGGAGGTGATGGAAGCTCCTCCTGTAATGACACACGCTGGGTGCAGAAGTGGCAGTCATGGCAATCATCTCGGCAACTGAGGAGGACCAGTCTCTCTCTAAGCTCGGGTTTCTGGCACGCCACAGGACGCCACTCAAGTCGCCGCCTGCTCAGGGCCATCCCGCGGCATGTAGCCCAGATTCTACAGGCCGATGTGCTATGGCAGATGGGTCACACCGGTTAGTGTGTTTGTGTGTCTGCTTCTGTATGGTGTAGGGATATCTCAGGGCTGCAAAGTAAAGAAGGCCCATTTGCATTATTTGGGCTGGTAGCAGCATAGTTCCTGTGTATGATATTACAGGTTTGTGTCCTCTTCAGTTCAGAATAATTTCATAATGATTTCTGACTTCTTTACAGGTTCAGGAGTGAAGGTGGCTGTTTTTGACACTGGACTTAGTGAGAAGCACCCACACTTTAAGAATGTCAAGGAGAGGACCAACTGGACCAATGAGAAGACACTGGATGATGGTGAAACCCTGTTCTTATGCTCTACTCTGTTCTGTTTTCTGCAGGCTTTTGTTTTATTTAGTTGAGCTTTGTTTTAATGTGTTTGTGATTGCACATGCAGTTGTAATGTCTCCTCTTTATGTTAATACATTTGTCTGTGTAGGTTTGGGTCACGGCACCTTTGTCGCTGGGGTCATTGCCAGCATGCGGGAGTGCCAGGGCTTTGCTCCAGACTCTGAACTGCACATCTTCAGAGTGTTCACAAACAATCAGGTACCCACACATGCACATTTTGATCATTTGGATTTAAGTGGTCAATTTATATGTAATCAGTGTTTATCAGAGTTTACTCTTAATTTGTTGTATGATTGTTAGAAACCTGCACTGTTCTCAAAAGAGCAAAAAATTGTGGTTCACGATATGCCATGAGTTGATCTGTTAAAAAGATTTTGAGAATGAATGAATGAATGGCAAGGGATGTTGAATATTTTGCTGAGGTTTTTACACCAACTTATGTTTGTTAAACATAATTAAAGGTCAATATTAATATGCAGATATTATTTTAAGAAGATATGTTCTGACAGTAATAATATGCTATTAGTAGTACTAACTCTGTGGATGAATAAAATGTGTCCTATATTTCCTTAAGGGAAACTGTTCATCTGAAGAGAAAAAGATTGAGACATAATCATTGAAAGGCTGAAAGGCTCCCTTAAGGGAGGAAAGAAAGGAGAGGAGTATAAATCTGAATGAGACAAAAGCTCATCTGTCAGACTGTCTGAACATTTCTTTCAGGTGTCCTACACGTCTTGGTTCCTGGATGCTTTTAACTATGCCATCTTGAAGAAGATCGATGTCCTAAACCTCAGCATTGGAGGCCCAGACTTCATGGACCATCCATTTGTGGACAAGGTATATCAATCTCCTTCTAATATTGCGGCCATAGAACCCAAAGTTCTAATGCTATCTTTGTGATTCTTACTACTGTCTTTTTGCGTGTTTGTGGTTAAGCGTAGCAGTATGTTTTTTGTTTTTGGTCAGTGTGTTTTCCTGGAAAAGACTTTAACCATGAACAAAATCATGATAGATTAGCCATGTAATCCCTGCCTGATACCAATAACCTTCACAGCCTAGCTCAGTATCAGCACTTGGAGAAAGAACATTGTAATCATTCTATAAGACTGCCTCCGAAGCTTAGTCTCAGTACATCAACACCCCTAAGGCCACAGAGAATGAAGCACACAGTGATTAATATACATGAGTTGCCATTGTCTAAAGCAGTGCATGAATCCATTAACCCTTACCTGACTTTGCCACAGGTTTGGGAACTCACAGCAAACAGGGTGATCATGGTTTCTGCCATTGGAAACGATGGCCCACTCTACGGGTAAGAGGTCTAAATAGAGACACTATGTATATATAGGATATATTTGATTCTGTAGTAAATACTTTAATGGCAAATATGTTTTTTGTTGCAGCACTCTAAACAACCCAGCCGATCAAATGGATGTAATTGGGGTCGGAGGGATAGACTTTGAGGACAGCATTGCTAGATTCTCATCCCGTGGCATGACAACATGGGTATGTCCGGTTTCATAGCAACACTATGCAACCGCAACTGTCTGCTGTGTGTGCAGAATAGCCTGTCAGTGCACGCTTGCAGAATTTCAGCTAACTTAAGCAGGTTAGACAGATTGTGCTTGTGTAGACCCACATTTTAGCCAAAGGGCCACCATGGAGAAATGTTAATAGTGGGAACACGGTTGGTTTCTTATGATGAGAATTTTACAATGTTAATGATGGTTTTTTGGTACATTATAACAGGAGGCTGAAAAATATTGAAATGAATGAGTTTAAATTGTTAGTCCCTACAGTGAGATTTGATTTGATTCTTGCTCTTTTTGACAGGAACTGCCTGGTGGCTATGGCAGGGTGAAGCCTGACATTGTGACATATGGCTCGGGCGTGCGTGGCTCTGGGATGAAAGAGGGCTGCCGCTCTCTGTCCGGCACCAGCGTAGCCTCCCCTGTGGTGGCTGGCGCTGTCACACTGCTGGCCAGGTAAAAAAACAAAAAACAAAACACCAACATAAACAAAAGCTTTCCCTCTTAGCCCCTCTCTTTAGTTTTGAATTAAAGGATGGTTTTGGAAAGAACAGAGATGACAAACAGAATGGTGGTGAAGTTCAAGTAAAGATTACACTCCCACTTTTTCTCTGTCGCTTAGTCAAAGAGGTTGTGTTGATTCTGGAGGAAATGAGGCATTCAGAGCAGGGCTTGTTGTGGCTGGTTTAAGCTTGGCTTTAACTAGCCACAACAGCCCTGCATTACAGTCACTGTTTACAGATAAGCACCCAGCATGCTCATGGCCACACTACACATGCAGCCTGACATGTGTCTTTATAATTTTTCAGTTTTTTGATTTTCATTTAAAAAAATTCTGTATATTAATCGAAAAAAAAAAATTAAGACCTGAAGAAACCAGTACTACTCTTTTTTCCATACTACCAAAGTAGGAGCTACTTTTATCGGCCTTGATTTTCCAGAACCCTATAAATACCTTTGTTTGACTCCCCTGAATAAAGATGGCATAACACTACTTTATGATACTGATGCTGATATTAATACCTTAATTAATGAGACGCATTCCTTTTCTTATACAGCTATTAAGCTGTATATATTGTCAACCCAGTATGATACACTGGACTCCAATGCATTATGTGCTTGCTTTACAAGCCCCTACAGTTTTATTTGATTTCCTTTCTACTTCCTTTATAAATTAGTCAAAACATTGTTTCATTTCAGAATACAATAAACTTCACTGGTCATTTATACAATTCCGTTGGGAAAATTGAATGCAGAACATTATTTTGAAAGTTTTTAAAGGTTCTGAAAGACCATAAAATCAGCAAGACCATAAAATCAGCCTGTAGCAGTTCTGATTCTGCAGACATATCCTGATAAAATGGTCACAAGTGACCATGAATTGAGCTGTAGCTGAACAGGAGACAGGTGGTTTCTCTCTGAGCCTATGGCCTGATGCCCCCATTTGTTCCCACGGGCTCTTGTGGGACCAATTCATCGTCAATAGATTTCCTTTGTGGCACTGAAGTCAAAAAGAACAAGGACAGAGTGAATTAACAGAATCAATCTCTTCTGCCTTCAGGAGATGGTTGCCAAGCTCTCTCACATTCTCTGTTTTCTGTTCTCTCTCTCTGCCCTTTCTCTATGTAGGTTGCCCCTTAGAATGAAATAGGATTGCAGTAGTCTGATGACTTTTTACCCTGCACTTCTGTTTTCCTTCTTGATCCAATTTCTTGGTTCTCAGAGGTGCATGACCCCTGCCCACCTGCCCTCCTTATTGCTGGGCAGTCAGTGTGTGTCAGAACCCTTTCTTCAAGTTGAAGTTCAAGTTTTCCATTTAAACAGTATTGCTCTTGATCAAACGAGTTCAATTTATAGCAGTGGAATCTTTGATATTTGTCATTGATTGTTAATACCTAATCCCTCTTCCTTTCTATTTGTCTCTGTCTCTCTGTCTTTCTCAGTACTGTGTTAAACAGAGAGCTGGTGAATCCAGCCAGTATGAAGCAGGCTCTGATTGCATCAGCACGCAGGCTGCCTGGAGTCAACATGTTTGAGCAGGGCCATGGCAAACTGGACCTTCTCCGAGCCTATCAGATCCTCAACAGCTATCGCCCCCAAGCCAGGTAAGTTATGCATTTTTTTCATTTTAAGCATGCTGTTACTTCCCTCTACAATCTCTACAAGCTGCACAGCAACACTTTGTTATTCATGTGAACTACCCAAAGAGTTTCCCTAAAACTGAGTCCAACATGTGATTTAATCATGTCAGTACACTCAATATTCCAGGTTAAATCTAGCTCATTAACCTCACTTTCCAACTCCAAATGAAGCAAATGCTATTTAGGTTCTTAGCCCTCTGCCATGCCTCTCTCTGACCCAGTGTCTAATGGATTTCTTCTTTAGTCTCAGTCCTAGTTACCTTGACCTGACAGAGTGTCCCTACATGTGGCCTTACTGCTCCCAGCCCATCTACTATGGTGGCATGCCAATCATAGTCAACGTAACAATTCTGAATGGCATGGGTGTGACTGGCAGGATTATGGACAAGGTGAGAAGGCATTTATTTATTGTACTGTCTTCTGCTGTATCTTACATTTATTGAAACTAAATATTGTGTGTCACTCTTCCATTAATAGCCAATATGGCAGCCCTACCTACCCCAGAATGGGGATCATATTGATGTGGCTGTGTCTTATTCACCCGTTCTGTGGCCCTGGGCTGGCTACATGGCTGTCTCCATCTCTGTGGCCAAGAAAGCGGCATCTTGGGAGGGAATTGCTCAGGGTCATGTGATGCTCACTGTGGCCTCACCTGCAGAGAATGATGTGAGTGTTGTTGGAAGTGTCTCTAGTCTGCCTTAGATTCTGCCTCAGGATAGTTGATCTACAATCTTCAAGAGACCCAGTTTATTTTTGAAGAACTGGTCAATATAAAGCAGCTCTTAAGTCACTGTGTACTTTAGTGATGTGTTGGTATTAACGAATCTTCAGTTATCAATTATGTTGGATTTTGTTTATTGCTGACCAGTATAACTTTTGTACATGTGTGTATGTGCAGTCTGCAGTGGGAGGGGAAATGACCTCTACAGTAAAGTTCCCAGTGAAAGTGAAGATTATGCCTACTCCTCCTCGCAGTAAGAGGGTGTTATGGGACCAGTACCACAACCTCCGATACCCACCTGGCTATTTCCCCCGGGACAACCTGCGGATGAAGAATGACCCACTTGACTGGTAGGTTAATGCTTCCGTACAGCTAATATTTTTGTCTAAATGTTTCATGAAGTCCTTCCTTTAGGGAGAAAATATCACCAGAGGCCCTTTTGTAAAAATAATTAATGTTTAAGTTGTTTCTTCAGACGCAACGGATGCTTGCTTGTTTATTTATTCATTCATTTATTTTTCTTAAAGGAATGGCGATCACATACATACCAACTTCAGAGACATGTACCAGCACCTAAGAAGTATGGGCTACTTTGTTGAGGTTCTAGGCTCACCCATCACATGTTTTGATGCCAGTCAGTATGGTAAGTGCTATGATTACACTTCAGCTTGTGGTCAGGAATCATTTGTAATTCTTACAGAATGAGTCTTTTTAGCTTTATGAATTGAATAAATGTCTTCTGTGCATGTAAATGCAGGGACCCTGTTGATGGTGGACAGCGAGGAGGAATATTTCCCAGAGGAGATCACTAAGCTGCGTAGGGACATCGATAATGGTCTGTCACTTATCATCTTCAGTGACTGGTACAATACTTCAGTCATGAGGAAGGTCAAGTTCTACGATGAAAATACCAGGTATAGCTGCTGATCTGAGCTTCAAGTCCACATATTGAGAAACATCAGTCCATTAATAATCCTATTTAGACTGTTGTATGGTCTGCACTGTTTGAGTCACGTATCTTCTGACCCACTATATAAACTCTCAAATGTTAATAACTTTGATTTCATGTTCAACTTTTTTCATGTACTTTCTTTTCCTTATGTCCTTTAAAACTAACTGCTTGCTTCTCTTGATTTACCACAGTCAATATTTTCTTTTAATGAAGATTAAAAGAAGCCATATGGTCACTTTCTGTATGACAACTTTTCTATTATAAAACGTGTGCTGGAGATGGGCATGCTTGATCTCACCAGTTAATGACAGCAAATGGTATTTTAGAGCAGAGAAATCAGAGAAAATGTTTGATTAAACTTCATTTGACCTGTGTGAAACTGTCCCTTAATTGAACCAAATAGCTGTGGTATCTCTTGGGGCTGTACATAGAGACAACTCTGAAGGCTCATAAAGCCTCTGCTACAGCAGTATACTTGCATTTTACAGGCAATGGTGGATGCCAGACACAGGGGGCGCCAATATACCAGCTCTGAATGATCTCATCTCTGTGTGGGGGATGGCTTTCAGCGATGGTCTTTATGAGGGAGAGTTCACAATGGCAGACCATGAGGGTAAGATCTCCTCTTCAGCAAGCTTTCTCAGTCTTTTTATTGGTTTGACAGTATTAAACCAATGCTAATTAAGGGACCCAAAGCCTTTCTGTTTTCTTCTGAAAACGGAATAAGTATTGTTTCAGGGATGAATACTCATCTGTTGTGAGAGTATAATGGGGAGCCATTAGTTGGTGTGAAAGTATGTGTAAAATTACACCTGCATGATAGTTTATTTTTCCATTTCAGCAAACACTATTCCTATTTTTTCCTTCCTTCTTTAGTGAACTATGCCTCAGGGTGTAGTATTGCACGCTTTCCAGAGGATGGGATTGTTATCACACAAACCCTAAAGGATCAAGGTAACACTCTCTTGCTGCACACCTCCCTGCTGTTGCCATGGATACCAGTCATTAGCTGTGCCTCTCCTTTCAGTAGTTAACACACATACATAAACACATTTTGACCACCTAAACCTGATTTTGTGCCCGTATCTTCCGTTTCTAGGACTAGAAGTATTGAAGCAAGAGACTGCAGTTGTGGACAATGTTCCTGTGCTTGGACTGTACCAGACACCTTCAGAAGGAGGAGGACGCATTGCACTGTATGGAGACTCCAACTGCTTAGATGACAGTCACAGACAGAAAGGTACAGTCACTCTTTCTTTTGTGTGTCACTCATTCTGTATTGTGCATTGAGACACATTGCTTTGATCTGCTCTTATGTTTTTGGTCATATTCACATTCTTGCAATCTTGTGTTTCTGCAGACTGTTTCTGGCTGTTAGATGCTCTGCTGCAATACATGTCTTTCGGCGTTACTCCGCCCAGCATTCTTCACTCACAGAACAAAGTGACTCTTACTGGCACAGACAAGCCTCTCCCAGAGAGGCTGGAGGGTAAGCCAACTAACTACCTGGAATGCTGGAATCACTATACTCACCCGAATATTGTACCAGTTGATCTAACCCAAGATTATAGTGTTAAGTAGTCCTGGGTGTTTTTAGCCTGTCACACCATAATCTTATTCAGTTATTGATCTTTTAATTAGTCAATAACAGCTCTGAAACTAACATGTAATTTCAGTAGTTTTGAGAGAGAGCTGAAGAGTCTACCAGCATACAGGGCCATAGAGGTAAACTTTTTGTTTTTGCAGGTAATCATCTCTACCGCTACTCGAAGGTGCTAGAGGCCCACCTGGGTGACCCTAAGCCTCGCCCTCTGCCTGCTTGCCCTCACCTTTCCTGGGCCAAACCCCAGCCGCTCAATGAGACCGCTCCCATGTCAGTACCTGCTCCCTTCGTACCTGTTCTACCATCAGGGCAGACTGACACAGGACTTTACTGATGTATTTGTTCTTTTTACAGTAACCTTTGGAAACATCAGAAGCTGCTGTCTGTGGACATGGACAAGGTGGCACTGCCCAACGTCAGGGCTTATCGGCCCCAGGTCAGGCCCCTGTCCCCAGGAGAGAGTGGAGCCTGGGACATTCCTGGAGGTGAGCTGACTTTACTGCTCGTGTCTGTGCTCTGCCTTTATGTTAGACCTAACACCATTATAAGAAAACCTTACACCTCCATCGATCCATTTAATGTGTAGCTGATGTTTTTAAATGCTGCTCCTAATCCACACCACAAGGGTGTTGGATATTTGGTCACCACACGCCATCTTGCAGGCAAGCACTGAGAACACTAATCTTTGTGTTTGTTTGTTCCCTCAGGTATAATGCCAGGTCGTTATAATCAGGAGGTGGGTCAGACCATTCCTGTGTTTGCCTTCCTGGGTGCTATGGTTGTGCTGTCCTTTTTTGTGGTGCAGCTGACTAAGTCCAGGAGCAAACCTAAGCGCAGAAAACCTCGCATCAAACGGCCCCTTTACCTCACGCAGCAGCAACAGCAGCAGCAGCAGCAACAGCAACAGATGCCCCACACAGGCAGAAACCCTACTGTGTGATACTGCCTCGCACCAAAACCTTAACACACCAGGACTTTTAAGATGGTGTGTGTGTTTGCTTGTGTCATTTGTTGGAGACTGAACTGCCACCTGACACACTCGTCTTATGATGAAACTGCCACTCAGGCCCTTAGATTTAGGGCCTGTCTATGGACTCCAGTGTTCCTTTCTCCAAAAGAGCCTTTCATTCCAATGACCAAAATCATGTCCTTTTTTAATTTATTGACCGCGTTCAGTTGACGATTTGACCTTTGTTTTATTCGTGTAACTGGAAAAGGAAACAGTGCACAAAAAGCATATATTTCTGGAGATCTACCTTTTTAAACCTTTTCCACGCCTTCGAGTTTTTGTATTTTCAGTCAAATTTTGAGATTGTTTTCCGTGTCCTTTTTTTTATATAAAACGAGCTGTTGATAATTTTGTAAATAGCTTTATGATTTTCACCTTTATTGGTGGGGTAGCATCAATATGTTAAAATATATATCATCCATAATAAAGCAACACACGTCTCTGCCTTTTTTCTGTATCAAAGGTAAGTGCTGGTAAAGTACATGCATTTCTGAAAATATTTTAGTTTGAAGGTAATGCAAAGTCAAATTTTAGCCGAACTATATATCTTTTATTCTGCCATGTGTAGTATGAATGTGCTTATGTAACAGAATCAGAGTCCTGTTGGTTGTGGTTCCAAAATTGGAGCATGTTTTGCTGTACCTGAGTTGTGATGGACAGAATGGCTTTGTCCTGTTTGCTTTCATGCACAAGATGGATGAAGCCGCCAGACTCTGTTAGGGTTTGACTGACTGGCCTGTTAGCGAAATGTATCTAATTTATTTAACGCAGAATGGGTTACAGGCTATATGATTTGAAGAGAGCCGTAGTCAACCCTCGCTCGCTCTTCCTTGGAGATGTTCCTGTGCTGGCTAATGGAGGCAAAAAAATTCTCTTATGGCTCTCGGGCTGCACAGACACTTAGTTTGACAGCTTGGAATAGCCTTTTATACCCCTGCTGTCAAGTCAGCAGTACATCACCATCATTTGCACAAGTTCTGTATTATGGGGAGTAGTTTGAGCAACTTGATCAAATTGGCACTAGGTGGAGTCTGCTTTGAAAATCTCCACTTCATTGTGAATGTCAACCTGACAGACATAAAGTGACTTAATTAGTTGTGTGCATATAAAACAAATTTGTTTACTATTTATTGCTATACAAAAAATGCAAGCCAAACAGAACGTTTGCTCTCCAGGATTCGTTTACATCAAATTCAGAAGCCTTTACTAGTCATGTACCTTCATGCGGGCAAATTAAAACCCTTCCAGTCCACAATAAAGTGTATTTACTGGAAGAGTCACAAAGTGCAGTGACTGCTCAGAAGGAAAGCTTTTATGCTGATTTCATTGGGTTTTGGTCTTGGTTGGGGAAACACTAACAAAACAAAAAAATGTAATCACAATATAGAGCAATCTATATTTATTCTTCATAGTGGCTTTCTGGGTAGTGGAGCGTGAACAGTACTTGGCCACATTCCCAGACTGCTGAGATAGAAGGCAAGCTGCTGTTTCTCAATGGCTGCATGACTCTTTTTTTTTCTCAGCAGCTGCTTTCAGTGCCAGACAAAACAAATGCTTTTGTCATTCTGAAAGGTTTTATTTTATTAAATGCATGTTGACAAATTGGCACGGCTGGTACATCAGAATAAAAACATTTGCATCTGAGTCGCTCAGACGGGCTGGGAAAATGTATTCACATGGGGTTTCATTCTCTTTAGCAAGATGTTGCTGTAAAGATTGTTTTTAGTACAGTACTTTCACACATGACTGCAAAAGCTCAGCTTTACTTCACACGGTTTGGAAGCCAAAGAGCAGGTAGTTTTTACTCTTAGTGTCTTTTATGATACAACCTTTAAAATCAGAGAAATGTTAAAGTAATACATTTTAGACAAATAACTAGATATTTAATAGTTAATGTAGCACATGCACAAAACTGTGTCCATAAACACAAATGAGATTCTAAAAATGTTTAGATAATTATTGTATCTACTGCCAGGTGGACTACACTGAGATACTGCCATCTTGTTTTCACTTGAGGATTCACTACATCACATAATTTAGATGCATTTTACATCATAACATGCCCTTCAGTCTGAAATAGGGCTCCTACCAAACAAATTCTTCCCTGGTGATTACCTGCAATAGCAATGTTCCACTGCAAGTTTCAACAACAGCACTACAATCCAAAAACAATCAAAATCGCTCTTCAGTTGAAAGTCTGAGAGCGTTGAGACGGCAATGAACCTCTTTTCTCTGTTTTTGTCTCGTAAACATTCCAAATCCAATCTGCCCCCTCTGCACATCAGTCCTCCAATCACCCATGCTGTGGCCCTGGGTCCGTTTGAAGTGGACTAATTTTAATTAAAGGTGATGGGGTTCATGCGGTCCTTCTAAACCTTGTTCCTGATCCACTTTTAATGGGGCTGAATAGCCTGTGAAATGTCACTGGGCCCTCAGTATGATGGCCCTCAATGGAGGCTAATTATATGAAGAACATGGGAACTGACCCTGTGACCAGTTATCTGTGCTTCAATGGATTTTTCAAATCATGTCTTCCATTATGTCACATGACCATGTCCCCATTTTCCCCTGGACGTTTCCCAACCTCACTCGTTACTTCCTTTGCCAGCAAGCCAGGTCTGGATGGAAAGTGCCAGCGTTCTCTGAACTTTTGATGCCGGGAACTGACATTGAGCCCACAGTACCAGCCAAATGACCACCCTGGGAATGGCTATGTTACCTGGGAATGGATAGGCGGTGACCCCGATTACACCACATGACCTTTTGGACATGACTGAGCAGTGAAGACACACATGACTTCACATTTTACAGCAACAGTTGGTTCTCTGACAACAGAGGTCACATGTTGGTCTGGTCAAGTGTGCCTTGCCTATCAAATTATTGTTACATAAATTAAAAACAGAACTGCACAGAGCAGGTATATTTGATCTAAAAGTAAATAAAGGCTCAGTCACATAAGTGAGAGACCTTTACATTTGCCTGAAATGTTTCTCATTCATTCATTCATTATCTGAGCCACTTATCCTAACCAGGACCACTGGAACCTATCCCAGAGGTCATGGGGTGAAATGGAGAGAAACACCTTTGGACAGGTCACCAGTCCATCAGACGGCAGACACACAAACAAATTCAGACATTTAGTGTCTCCATGTCACCTAACTTGCAAGCCTTTGGACTGTAGGAGGATATTTAGACGCCCCACTTTGGACTTTCTTGCTGAGAGGCAACAGTACTTCCCACTGTGTCACCCTGAACTGTGTCTCCATCCAAATATTTTACCCCAGAGCTCATGGAAATTGAAATACTCTCCCAAGCATAATCAACTTGATAGAGCACTGTGGTGCAGATTTGACATTACTTTATGTTACAGGCATTTGCCAGACGCTTTTATCCAAATAGACTTACAATTTAGGACAGATGCATCAGGAGAGGAGGGACTGAATCGGTGAGTCAATGCGTTTTTCTTGTCTGTTTGGTAATATGACCACATTAAAATGAATTCAAATGTTTGTGAACAGAAAACAAGGGACAGACATCTTTGACTTTGGAAGCTATGCATACTACCTTTGGTATTATGAGTACAACCCCAGGCAAAAAGTATGGAATCACCCCTCTCAGAAGATTCAAATGTTTGTGTAAAAAAAAACAAGCACATACATGCCACAAAACTATTTTCACTCAACATCATCCAAACTGCTAGCTGTATAAAACACTTTAAAAAAAAAAACAAAGAAAGATAACTGTAGTCAATGACAACTGTTTTAAAGATCAAACAGAGGGGAAAAAAATATGGAATCACCAAATAAAAACACTACTAGTACTTTGTTGCACCACCTCTGGCATGGATTTAACTAATGACAAACAATATACTTCATCGATCTGTCTCCAGCTTTGTCTTATTGCAGTTGCCAGATCAGCTTTGCAGGTTGGAGCCTTTTTCTTTCATTTCCACCACAGATTTTCATTTGGATTGAGGTCCGGACTATTTGCAGGCCATGCCATTGAGATTATATGTCTTTCCTGTAGGAATGTTTTCACAGATTTTGCCCTATGGCACGATGCAGTATCATCCTGAAAAATGATGCTACCATCACCAAACATCCTTTCAACTGATGGAATAAGAAAAGTGTCTTAACATAAACTCGTGCATTTATAGAAGATGTAATGACTGTCATGTCTCCCATACCTTTACCTGCCATACAACCCCATATCATTAATGATTGTGGTAATTTGCATGTTTTCTTCAGGCAGTTGTCTTTATGAATTTCATTGGAACGGCACCAAACAAAAGTTCCAGCATCATCACCCTGCCCAATGCAGATTCGTGTCTCATCACTGAATATAACTGTCGTCCAGTCATCCGCAGTCCAAGATGGTCTTTCTTTAGCCACTGAAACCTTGTATTTTCTGTGTAGATGTTAATGATGGTTTTTGTTTGACTTTTCTGTATGTAAAGCCCACTTCTTTTAGGCGATTTCTTACTGTCTGGTCACAGACATTGACTCCACTTTCTGCCCATTTGTTCCTCATTTGGTTTGTTGTGCATTTTCTGTTTTCAAGGCAAGTTTTCTGTCTTGGTGCTTTGATGTCTTTCTTGGTCTACCAGTACGCTTCCCTTTTACAACCTTTCCATCTGATTTGTATTTGGTCCAGATTTTAGACACAGCTGACTGGGAACAACCAACATCTTTTGCAACATTCCGTGAAGATTTACCTTCTTCAAGAAGTTTGATAATCCTCTCCTTTGTTTCAACTGACATCTCTCGTGTTGGAGCCATGAGTTATGTCAATCATCTTGGTTCAACACATCACTAATGTGTGAAAGCACTCTTTTTAACTGCAGACTATCTGAGCCACTTATCCTAACCAAGACCACTGGAACCTATCCCAGAGGTCATGGGGTGAAATAGCAGTTGTAATCAGATACAGGTGTTTGTTTTAGAAATGCAAAGTGCATGGTGATTCCATATTATTTTCCTCAGATTTCTGTGAGTCCATATTTTTTGTCAGGGGTTGCATTACCATATTACCATAAATACAATGAGATAAGATGAGATAAGATAAACCTTTATTTGTCCCACAGTGGGAAATTTGCATTGTTATGGCAGAAACTGGACAGAACAAAGGTAAGAGCAGCAAAACAAAACTATGCAACAGAACAGTACATAGTAGGTATATATATATATATATATACACAATACTCACAAGTTAGGGATATTGTTAGGATGAAATGTCAGGATGAACCTGAAATGCACTAAAACCTTTACAGTGACCTTCCACAAACATTTGAACATCAAACTGTTCAATGTTCCAGTACTTTTTACACAACTTGCTGTTCTCTTACAAGGAGCTTAATAGCAAAATTCACAACAGGTGTTTGATCCATGAATAGACCAAGAAATCTCCTGGTTCAATCAGGTGCCTGTGAGGGCCACTAGAGGCCACCCTTTTTCTGGATTAGGTTTTGGGGTTTTGTTTGAGGAACTTTTATTGTGAAGGTTGACTGTTGGGTGATTGAGGGTTACAGCTGTATTTGTATTGTGTTTGTGTGCTTGTGTTTAATTAATGGTGGTTGGGATTTTAGTTTATGGGTATTTAAAGGGGGTTTGTGTTAAGGGTTTCAGTGCTGGTCCACCATAAAACTACCTATTACAGAAGCCTATGTTTCTCCTGTTATCATATAGTACTGTGTCGGACTGAAGTCCTGAACAAGTGAAGAACAAGGAGCAGGTGATTCCAGATGATCAGGCGGTGATC
>JBBPDB010000019.1:332596-344441 GCA_037974465.1 Brachypetersius altus | reverse complement strand
TTATATCTATGCCACAGTGTGCGCCTGTCTGACTTCACACTGAAAATATTGAAACAGTTACTTGATTGGTGCCTGCGGTTTGATAAAAACTGCATTCAAGTCTATTGCAAATTAGAGCAACAATGTGGACCATGTAAAAACTCTGGCCAAACCAGAGTTTACCACTTTTACTCTACCACTTATAATAGCACACATTTAAACGTGCCCCACATGCATAAAATTTGTAGCTACAGAAATGCATTGATCAGCTGCAACATTAAAACCACTGATGGGTGAAGTGAAGAAATGTGATTTACAATTACAATAGGTGAAATAAATTAGGCAGCGAGTGAACAGACAGTTCTAGAAGTGTTTGAAGTAAACAGAAATAAGCTAGCATAAGGATCTGGGTGACTTTGGCAAGGGTCAGTTGTTATGCCTGGACTACTGGATCAGAACATCTTCATAATGTGTTCCCGAAATGCAGTGGTCAGAACCTATTAGAAGTGGTCCAAGAAATGACCATCAATGAACCAGCAACAGGATCATGTGTGTCCAGGGCTCACTGATGCATGTGGGGAGCGAAGGCTAGCCTGTCTGGTCTGATCCTGCAGATATACTGTTGCACACTATGGAAAGTAGGCAAGCCTGGGTGGCAGTGTGATGATGCTAATGAAAAAGAGTTCAAGGTGATATGTCCTTCAGGTTCACCAGATCTTTCTTTTTGGGCAGCTGGCGTATGTGCTTAGGAACATAATGATAATATCTTGGTGCTAGATACCATAGTTTCAGCGTTCTTGTGGAATCTATGTCTTGATGGGTCAGAACTCAGAAGGCAGTACAAGGGGACCTAGACAATTTTAGGAAGGTGGTTTTAGTACTATGGCTGGGCATTGTGAGATCCTGCTGGCGTGAGTATGTTTCTTTTGGTTTAGTATTGAGGCAAGTTCAGCGTGTTTTCTGTTCATGCTCTACAGGTCTGTGATTCAGGATCCTTTACTGCAGTGCAGAAGGAAACGCTTCCTGGTGACTGATTGCTTTGAGACCTGCACTAGAGTCGGCCTGACCATAATATGGATCATTACCACGCTCTTCATCGCCGTGCTTGTTCCAGACATCAGTAAAGTGATCAGTGTAATCGGTGGAATTAGTGCATTCTTCATCTTCATTTTCCCAGGTTAGATTGCAAACACTGGTTTTGTCATTGAAAGGTGGTGGGCTCCCAGCGAGCCAGTTAGTGTGTACTGTCGAGGGAATATGATTTACGGGGCAGTTTTAATCAGCCAAACAAATGGATTTCATGCATGCAGGATGTTATTTCTGTTTCTTATTGCAGGTCTGTGTTTAATATTTGCCATGCAGTCACAGCCTGTTTCATCAAGGCTAAGGTGAGATTGGTGCGAGGCTTGATGTCTTTATTAGCTTTAAAACTTCCTGTACCCTGCCAATTCGTGATTTTTTTTCATTTATTCTGCATACTGACTTGTGCTTATGTTTACAGGTTGGTACTGATTGCATGGGGAATTATCACACTTTTATGTGGCACATTCATCTTTGGGCAGAGCACTTCCACTGCAATCATGCAGCTTTTAAATAAGCTGTAATTTTTCTCAGCATTTGGAATTCTCCTTAAGAGATCTTTAAATGGTTTTTACTGGTGTTCATATTTTTTTTATAGTGAACATCATTTCATCACTTCCACTGGGTTGGTTTTGGGTGGTTTAATGCAGTACTTATGCAATAGACGTTGTTATATTTTGTAAGTTCTAGCCGATGGTCGGCCTGATTTTCTGTTGACTTTAACCTGGAAGTCTATATGAGACCTTCTAGATGTTTTTGGCAGTGGGGAACTGAGGACTCATAGATTTCACGTGAAAGCTCTGGGATGCTGCCATGCTTCCCCCCCCCCACTTTGTCAGATGTCACATCCAAAAACAAACACACAAACCTGCTGGATTGATGGACCCACTTGCCCAGCGGTTGTTCCCATCGATCAACACTTCTGGGACACTACAACTGAGATAAGCATGCATTTTTCAAAGACCTGTATTGCCGCATACCTTGAAAGCATTCCAAAAGAATCAGTTAATGCAGCTTTTCCTTGGATCATAACTAGCTCTGCCTCCTTAGAAGACTGAAAAACCTTGCTTGTTTGAAGCTAATGCTGTCTATGAGAAGCTGCAGTTTGCCATAGCAATGTTCTGATGTGATTGTTTATGTACAAATCATCCTAATGTAGTACAGATGCTCCATTTTTCCAAATGAATTAGTTTTTCCAAAATGAATGAATGTACACATTTGTCATTCATTCATTTGAACTGATTCATTTGGAAAAACGTGCTCCATTCAGACATAAATGTTAAAAATGACATGACAAGTCTTGTTCACTTTAGACCTTTAATTTTATTGAATTGCATCACTCTACATAATCTAGATTTTAAAACAAAGTTAAGACGATTATAATATTTGCATCCCTGCAATAAGTCTCTACACTCACTTTTAATAGAGAAAGCCAGTATTTTACGGAAACATACATAGGTATAAGAAGTAGTATTTCATTAAACAATGCCATAAAAGTGACTTCATACTGGAGTTCTTATTCTGCTCTTGTATTTTTTTTTTACTTGAATAATATAAAAGAAATTAAGAAATGCACAAAATCCATTGAAAGTAGCATATCTAAATACTACAGCAAATAAGTTACTGGACATTCATTGGACCATGCACTCACGTGAGGGATGAAGTTGGGGGGAGAGGGGGCTGGGTTGTCTTGGGAAGCAAACAGCTGGGAATGTTACAGTGAGTTTGGGAAATGTTTGCTTCACCTGCGGGTGACTTGTTCATCCAGGAGCCTACAACAAATTCCACAATTTTCTACTTACAAATACAGAAATCCTACATTTCCTAATTAGCCATTAGGCAGTTTGGTTTTTTTTGTGGGTGGTGAAGTTTTGATTGTTGTATCATTCACAATCGGGACCAGCGATTAACATTTCATTTAAATAATTTGTTTAATACAACTGGACAAAGAAGGTTTATGCTACAAAAGTTAAGTTCATTTCCTATGAATATTGGCTAAGCCATATATATATATATATATATGTAATAACCAATCCATATATTTCTAAGATAAAATATGTAAGATAAATTGTATTAATGTATCAGATTATATCTGTAAACCTCATTTAAGTAAACAATCACAACATTCCTTGTTATGTGCACTTTGGGTTGGTAAGTAACTGCTAGAGAAAGACAGATTAAATGCCCTTTACATCCTTACAGATGTAACTCTGTAGGCTGATAAAACCCTTGGCTGCTGCAGTGTTCACCTCTGCTGTGAGATCTATTGACAGGCTGAGAGAAACTGTTCAGTGTTAAATGCATGTTGCATGAATGCATGATTGTGGTGTTACAGATTAGTAAACAGGTATGAATAATTAATCAGCCTCCTTTGGGTGGCTGTTTATGTAACTGGAGACTACTAATGGGATACTTGCGCTATGTTTTGATCCGCTTAGCAGCCATAGTTGATTCCCGAGGGTGCTCTGTCCCAGTGTAATTCCTGTTAGGAGCTATGAATGAGCTTAACAGAGTTAAAGAATGGATCGGCACTGTGTTAATCATTCTCTGCAGTCAACGCTTCTGCTTTTGTCTCAATATGAAACCAACACCGTGTAAACAAGTAGTTACAAAAGAGGACAGCAGATGTGGGGAGAGAGGAGGAAGAGAAATAGGAGCATTGGGAGAAGAGGGTAGATATAGAGCAATTGGAAAGGATTTCTGGATGAAAAGGAGTGTGGGGATTCAGGTTAAGACTGGACTTCCACTCGCAGACTGGCTCTCTTTCAGTCACTCTCTGCTGAGGCTGCACCAGGCGGCTAGAGAGAGGGAGAGAATATGAATGAAAACTCTGCATCAGCACTACAGAATAAACTTCCTAATGCTACAATAAAGTTAATTTTACAGCTGATTCTTCAGTTTCATACTGTACAGCTCAGAGGTCCAAACTGAACATCGTAGAGCTGCTGTGTGGCTACTGGCTTCCACTAAAATCAGGGTGAAGCTCACCAGATTCCACTTCTTTAATTGGTTGGTTTAAAACTGCATGATTGGAATGATAACCTGCACCCATTTACGGATAAGACAGACAGCTACAGCAGGGGTCACCACTTTTCATCTGCTCCGCCGTAAAGCAAGTCCCTTTAAATATGTCCTTTATTTACTGCTATCTTGCATTCACAACTATGATTTCTTGGAGTGCAGTAAGAGGAAGAAAATACATTAGCATATTACAGGGCTGTAGCAAGGATCAATTTTGCAGACACGCATCAATTTGTTGGGCGTCATACTAGCATATAAACTACCATCATTTTACCAGCCAAATAGGTATCAAAGAAAAAAAGCCAAGTTTAACGCTAGGCCAAATCAGAATTCATTTAAATCTTTTTTCATTATGCAGATCTATTCGGGTAGTCCTATTTTACTACTAAAATGTGACCTTTAATTCATCCAAAGCAGGGCCATGTTTTGCATCTATATTTAGGTAACCCAAGATCTGGCATACCAAGAAAAACTCTGAAATAGCTGCTTAAGCAAATGTTAAACTTTAAGGACATTCGGAATAAATGTTTGTTCTGCACAGAGATGCCAATCCACAAAATGTATTTTGTCTTTGGTTGGTCAAACATTTGCATATAATGATATGGATCAAATTCTAGCACCAGATATGAATATTAACAGGTTAACAGTTATTTTTATTAGAAACTATTGTCATATGACCCATTTCAGTGTGTGGTCCATTTACAAAGTTAGAGCCTGTTCACTCAGACATTGCTGAACATTGAGTGTTCACAGGGTTTGGATTCGACCTCAACAGGCTTTTCTCTAAAAAAAAAATCTCTTGCACACATTCTTCCCCGGAATTCTACCTGGGAAAAGTAAAAGACTGAATTACAAATAGCATCATAGGCAGGTGTGGAGCCAGTCCTCCAGCAGACCCTAAAGCAGGTTGCTTCCCCAGCGGCTCACCTGGCAAAATCACACTAGACACGGCCTCGGGCTGAGACAGCGTGTCCACTTTCACGTGCTGGAAGGCCTTGCTGGCTGCACCCTGGCGATGTCTGAAAAAAAGATAAAGTGAACAAAGTGAGGGAAGACTAGTGCCTGAAACAAGATTATTTAATGTGAAATCAGCAATAAAGGCAGAAACAAAGATGGTGACATCTTTCCGGAGAGACATTTTTTGTTGATGCTTAACCTGAGTCAGCTCTGAGCTTCCTCTGTTCATTCTGCTAAAATCTATACTTGATTACAGTATTAATAAAGCACTCGCTATTCAGAGCCATTACCATCTCAGCACATCCAGTGAAGCTTCAATAAGTCATAGTGCTCCTAATCTGTAATGCAGTCAGAGCTCAAATTAAAGGCAGATGCAGGAGGAAGCCACCGCTCCTGTAAATCTCCCTTTGGATTTTCAAATATGTTTATTCTGCCCATATAAAGTTGTGTTTTAAAGGTTTTTTTTACAAATTTTCTTTAGCCATGTCATGTTTGAACTTACGCCTCAATGCCTGATATTCAAATGAATTGAGCGGCTGTGGATTTTTTTTTCTCAAATGAATATCACATTCAAACCAAACTGAGTCATTTTGTAAACAGTTAAATTAAAGTCAAACTTCAAAAAAGATTAAAAAAAAAAAAAAAAGCTACCTGGATCACACCGTTTTGCTATGTTGCCTTTAAACTGTATCCTATTTTTGTGGCCTAGCAGACGTTTTTCTTTGCTAGAAACAAGGAAAAGAACAAAATACAAAGCACTATTCCCTTCAGGGAACACTGTAGAGCAGCCAGTTCACAGATATAGATAAAACCAGTGTTCGACTGTTATGAGAAGTGACAGGGCTGAAGAGAAAGGGACAACGCCTTTAAAGAAAAACACTGATTCAGGCAGCGAATGCAAGTGAGTGTGCCAGCTACCTTTTCCACTCCTCCTCCCCATCCCAGAATTCATACATGACAAAAGAGAGGCCGTCGGGCAGCCGCACTGCAGTCACACTGGGGGGAGAGAGAGAACAGAAGAGAGAAAACACTTCTTACCTGTAGTTCATGATGCTTAACTAGGCGGAATGACAGAAAACATATCAACATCTTTAATACAGCTTAATAAAAAACAAGAGGAACACCCTGGGGAAATTCAGTGAAGTGAGTTTAAACCTCCAGTGGTAACATTCTGAGACATACAGGTTTCTCTATAGTTCTCAGCTTGAATGTACTGTTCACTGCTACAAAACCTTTACATTATGTGGTTCTTTGAAGAACCATTCACTCAAACGTTCCTTTAGACTCATTATAATTCATATCACAGTGCAGCCCTCCACTGGATGGCAGTAGCTCCTTATGCGTCTCCAATGCTTTAAGACATTTAGGCAATAGAACAGTGCAGCGATGAACATTAGCTAAATATTGCATGTGGCTTACATCACAGATAAAGCTCATAGCTGTGGATAGAGCTGCCAGTGCCTATTGACCGCCTGGCAGCTTTCATTAGAGGCAGTAATCCTGTGGCCGCTGCTTACGGCTCTGTTATTGCACTGCACTGCTTTATTGAACACACCACAGTGTGAGAGTTCTAAATTAGCTTTATCAGACAAGAGCTGCTTAGAAAGAGAACTGCAGGGATGGAGGTGCTATAGTGTGTGTTTGTGCCTGTGGGTACATGTGTATATGTGAGTGTGAGTGAGTGAAAGTCTTTCCCCATCATCCAGGGGTTGGACTGAACTGAATTTTGTCATAAGCTGTGGATCACAGAGCACTTGCCTCAGCAGACCATCTTAAAGCATCCACCAGAAAGGTCCAAACAATGAGCAAAGCAGATGATGTGCAAAAAGCCAGAGAGGGAGAAGTGCGAAGAGGTAAAGGACCAGCAGACGGATTGCATGTCAATGTATGAGTAATGGATCCTATACAAAACCTGAAGATTTCACTTGTCAATTATTTAGCAGCCCAACATGCTTCACAAAGGCAAGACAAAATGCTGGAGAACTCCAGCCCCTCTTTAAGAACACAGAGTCACGGATGGCTTTTTAACCAGCTATACAAAAGACACTTTCAAACACAATGTTCCTATACATATTTCATTGGAGGAGGATGAAGGACACACACACACACATTTGAACACAAATGACGCAAATGTGGAT
Source organism: Brachypetersius altus (assembly GCA_037974465.1). Lineage (NCBI taxonomy): Eukaryota > Metazoa > Chordata > Actinopteri > Characiformes > Alestidae > Brachypetersius > Brachypetersius altus. The sequence continues at coordinate 337,266 of JBBPDB010000019.1, read as the reverse complement.
TGTAAAGATGCTGCTTTAAGCTGCAAGTAAAACACTTTAGCTTCAGTCTTGGTGCATTTTATAGCAATTATGCCTAGTTATAATCTTGTTCATGGTCATTCATCCCACTGTTAACACGACATACTACATTTACATTTTAGATTTACATTTAGAGCATTTGGCAAACACTCTTATCCAAAGCAAAACACAAGGGTATTCATTTACAATCTATGGACCAAGATACAGCAACTCGTGTGAAAAAGAAATGCATTGTAATGTGTAGTCAATATAAATATCAGGACCGCTGTTATTTGGAAGGTCATTCGCAGCATAGCAGTGACACTGATATGGTAGTAGAATGCTGGTGTCTGTTTGTGTGTGTGTGCTGCACAGAGCAGATCATGGTCACATCATGGTCCACTTTATTAGACCTCAATGGATATGTGGATTTGCCTTGCAGATGTAAAGTTATGACTGAGAGTTCATCAGATGCTACACAGCTGGTCATCCTCTAGTCCTTGTCAGTGGCCACAGGACACTGTTGGCCAGTTCTCAACCCAGCAGTGAAACTTCTCTCAACACACACACATAGAGAGAGAGAGCTATATAGAGCATTTTAAGATGCTATTTGAAGGGATACATTCTAGAACCTTTAGAAGATTCAGAATTAGGTACTCTAGAAATTTCCACACTTGCATTTCATTCATTTGCCTATGGAACAGTCAGTAGCTTCCAAGCTGCATTACTATAAAGTACCATGAATATGTTCAAGTCTACAGAGCTTTCACAAGACATTCTGCATAATTCTGCAGCTGCCCAGTAATGGACTGAGTTACAGGAAAAATGCCAAACTCAGGGTTCCATCATTAGTCAGCCTCTATCTGTATCTCCTCCCACAACAGAATTTGATGTTTGTCTGTGATCACTGTCTGCCAAACTACATGGCCAAAGAAACAATAGAATGCTTCCAGAAAAAGAAGACAAAAATCCTGGAATAGCCAATCCTCTGACTTTAAGCCCACGGAGGATTTATGGCGACATTCGGAAATCAGGATTCAGAAAAGTGCGTACAGACATGCTAAATTGTGTATTAGTATTTAGTTGTGTCATTAGTTGTGATTGTGGATATTTGGATTTTCCAAAGTGAATGGAAATTTATAAATGCCTTTTCATTATTTTTCTTACCAAACTTGTTCAAGTTTTGTGTTTTTTTGCATCAGTGTGGTCATGGATGTGGAAATGTGCTAAATTCAGTTTTTCATATATCATTGTATAATAAATTATATATTTTTATCACCTGTGTAATATCTAATATATATTTGAATCTGTATTATGTTAATGTATGGGTACAGTCTCCAGCAAGTAATGGGTTCATTGCACTTCATACTGCATAAATTCTTCTGCTCTGCAAGGTCACTGCATTACTTGTTATTTTTTCTATTTCATCATTAATTCATGAGCTAAAACAACAACTGGGCAGGGAGTGACTTTTATGCTTTCCTGCCCCCTGTATTCACTGGAGGCTAAATTATGCATCCTATTTCAAGTCTGAATCAAAGATTCACACTGAAGGCACACTGGAGGAAAAGAGCTCCAGCAGAGGAGGACAGACATATGAACTTGTTAGAGAAAGAAGTTTGTTCTGCTCTCAAAGGACAAATTACGGACAGTTTGTTAAAGGCAAAAGTACCATGGTGTGAGATACATCTGAGGAGAATGGTTTACTTTTTATATATATGTATATGTATATATATACACTGTAAATACATTTTAAAAAGATGTAATACTCACTGGAAACAGTCTCTCTGGGCTGAGACGTTCTTCAGGTACTGCTTCAGGGCTTCACAGAACTCTCCTAGCTGCTTCTGGCATACAGTCATCTCATGGCGGATCAGGAAGAGGGACTTTGGGAAAGAGAGAGCGAGAAAAAGAAATGGAGACATCAATAAGTCTCATATCCCCTGAGAACACAGTGAGAGGGACCAGTGACCCAATACTGGGGAAGCAGAAGGGACATGAAGGAATAAACTTGCTAATTAGTGTCATCTGAAATGTCAGCATGTGTTCTTTAACAGATGCGTTCACTGATGGTCAGATTTTGTTCTGCATTGTAGCTGACAGAGATTCAACTGTAGCTCATTTGCTAACTACTTTTTAAACCCCGACCAGTTCAAGACATTTTTTTTTTTTTTGAACTAGTGACTTCAAGCTGTAACCCTAGCTGACAGGTTTTCTAATGCGCACACAGCTTGTATACTCGCTACAGCAAAGCAGTGCCAGTAGAATGGAGCTGACACATGAGTCTTTATTACAATGTCAAGCATTAGGATTATAGAGGTGTTTATGATCCAGAACTAATCATGCAACATCAGAACCTGATACCACTAATGCTCCTGTAGCCGAATGCAACCTAATCCTCACAGCAATGTTATCTAGTGTAAAGCCCTCCTGGAACACAGCAGGCTGTTACTACAGCAAAGGGAGGACAAGCTCCTTATTACATATGAGTGTGGTGATTTTGAAGTTGGAGCAGTGTTCACATCCTAGCAGCTGTCATTAAAGCTTTCTTCTAAGAAAAATGGGTCTCTGTTTCTGCTCCAGAAAAAACAAATGGCGTTTACCATAGACCAATGAGGATGAGGCGTATCTGTATCTGCTGTGCATCTGAAATGCTCCAACACTGAAGGGACTGATACCATTAAAACCCCTTGATTTTGGACTTTACTGTGTGTCAGCTAATGGAAACTAATGAGAACCAGGCCAATTATGCCATCTTCAATTCCAGACCATGAATGACTGTTGCATCGCTGGGGGTCGTTCGATGAATCACCCACACTAACTGCAGATATTCTCAGCATTTTTTTGCCTTTTGTGAAGTCTGGCTGCATCCGCCATGCCTTATCCTCGAGCTGGGTTGCTAAGCTCCGCGCCCAAACATAAACAACCAGGCACGAGGACGAGGGGACCTTTTTTTTTTTTTACATTTCATGCATTTTAATGCTAAATTATTTTTAAAAACCCTATAATTGACTAATTTTGTAATATTAATGTACTGTGGTACTGTGGAGAGAAACACAAAGAAAGCATGTCTTGGGATGGTGAAATACTGCTGTATTCACAGAGAGGAGGTTTGAAAGTGGCCAAAAATGCTATTTATTTCTCCTTGCTGCTCAGTGGCTGCTGCCCTTTAATGCAGCTGCAGTCCAGCTGCATCTGGAGTGTTTTTTGTTTTGTTCTTCTTAAAACCCTGTATTTTTATTACTGTAAATTCAATTATTTCTTACTGTATTTACCTGCTTATACCAAAGAAAATACCCATGCAGGAATTACAGTACAGTCTATACAGAGGCAATATCTGTATTTTACTGGGAGACAGCAGTTCAGCGTACACTGTACAGAGTGCAGGTTTACCTTTACATTTTATAGAGTTTTATAGAGTTAAAAATGAAAATAAAGTGTTGTGGGAGCATATTTGTGTGGGACATAATTAGGGTTTATACTATAAAAACTGGCATTTTTAGGCATTTTTACCATATCACAAATCACGTTTTTTCACTATATGCAGCTGCTCTTGGAACATAACTCCGCAATAATGTTTACTGCACACCCATCCTTTTTTTCATTCTGTAAATACAGAATGTAAATCAAATGTAAAGTCAATTCACTACAGAACTTCACTTGGTTCTAATTTCTTTATTTTATCATTATATTTAACTATTTAAAATAACTATAGTAAAACAACAATAGTAACTCTGGACTTTAAGGGTTGAATAATAGTTCTAATCTTAATACGCCTTACATTTTCTACGGAAGCATCATCATGCATACATGCATTTAATCTTCAAAAGTAATGATATTCTTTATTTTTCTTCAGGGGGCTGTATTCATTTATTGAAAGCTTTTGTTGATGCAGAACAGTCCTGAACACTGCCAAGAGGAGTCTAACTGATCTGTGCCATGCTCGGTAAGGTAATGCAAACATGGCATTTTCCACTTTGGGAGAGCAATGAGCTGCAGCATGCAGTGTTTATGTGCAATCAACCTCTGCTTCTTAAGAGCAGGCAAGATAAATGTGAGAGGCAGAGAGCAGATGGTAAGATCAATATTGTGTAACCTATGACTTGTGTAAAGAGAGCCATTCATGACTCCTATGCTCAGAGTGACTTGACATTTACCATTTTAAACTCCTCACTGTCGCAGAGTGGCCAGCTAATGTCAATTTACTAGCCGTAACAACAACAAAATACATAAAGAAATGACTGTCATGTATGTGATCTGACTGAGGGTACCGTATACCAGAGATATACTGTTACATTATTGGGCAGAAACATAAAAATTCATTTCAGCATAAACCTATTGTACATAATTGTACCTTTCTCATATGAAGACATGACACTCACTGAGTTCTAATGCCGTCATCCAGCGACTATTTGTGAGGCTTCATTTGTCTGATTAAATAACCTGTCTCACATATAATTTAAAATGAATGATAGCTTTTTGTAAAAAGACTCTGGTTCCTAGCAGGATAATTCCCAGACAGTTGATGGTGAATAAGATAGGTACTGATTCACTCTGCAAAACAAAGGAAGTATAATAACCCAAGCATATACAGTCGTGTGAAAAACTATTTGCCCCCTTCCTGATTTCTTATTCTTTTGCATGTTTGTCACACAAAATGTTTCTGATCATCA
>JBBPDB010000019.1:305016-326767 GCA_037974465.1 Brachypetersius altus | reverse complement strand
TTTTTTCTCCCTTAATAATGTAAACCTTCATTTAAAAACTGCATTTTGTGTTCAATTATGTTATCTTTGACTAATAGGTAACAGTTTTTGATGAGCAGAAACATTTAAGTGTGACAAACATGCAAAAGAATAAGAAATCAGGAAGGGGGCACATATATATATACAGTAGTTTTTCACACCACTGTATATGTATATACATACACGCACACAGGAGCGAGCTGATTCCTTCTCTTAACTGCAAAGTTGGTTAGTGTATGCTGTATCTGCTTCTCCATTAATATGAACTCTCCCCCAGATGGAAGGAGGGATAAAAACTAATGGAAAGCGTTCTGAACTTCTGTTTGACAGCACAATTACAGCGGCCGGTTTTCGCTCTCCCCGAGGTCTGTGCAATAGGCAAGCCAGAGCCTGGTAATAAACTCCCAACCTAATCAGTAGCGCTACGCAACCTTAAAAATGCAATCAGAAACACTACATTAACCAGCCACAATCAGAACCATCATATTTCCTGCACTGCTGCAGCTAGTTGAACTAAATGCTCAGAAAGAAAAAAGGACTTTGATATGTTAAAGTAGGTTCATTCCCAAAATGAACTGACTGCTGAAAAATGTAATTTACCTTTTATTTGTCTTTTGGGTTTTGCTAGAACAGTGAGGGGCTTTATTCAGATGAACAGCTAACCTGAACTGTGTACCTGTGCCACCTGAAGTATGCATTAAAAATCAGTACACTCGGTGGGAGATCTCTGGAGGGTTTTGTAATCATGAAGCATTCTCATAATATATCCGTTTATATTATTTTGAATTGCTTCATATTCTTAGACTTATTTTCTGGCCTAACTGCATAACATCAATGTCATTTCAAAACCAATATCATGTCATTTCAATTCCTTTTTAGATATTTTTCCACAATTTGAAACCAACCATTGCCCATTATTTTTACGAACTAAGTATTCCAACAATTAATCTATAGAGTTATCATTTCTGTTACATAATGGTATTGTTGTGGCAGTGATGATATACAGTTCTATGCTTAAAGGGTTCTTAGAGTAGATTAACCATTTTAATTTCTTGCAGAACCAGTATTGTAAAGATGTGAGTGTAAAGCTTCAGTTTAACAATTTAAAGGTTATTTCAAGAAACTTCACATAAAGGTTATTCCACATCATGAATAACAAAATTCTTCCTGCTTTTAAAAACAGTACTTTTTAATGTAGTACTTAACACTGAAAGTTTAAAATGTATAGGTCACTCCCCAGTTAATGGTCTATGGAAATCAAGCTGCAAATTCACTGTTTTGGTGATGTCACAAAACCAGCACATTTACATAATTTCCCTCATCCAGTACACAGTTGTTTAGTTCTGCCCATTCACACCGACGTTATAAAGAATGTTTCAGCCTGGACTGCTTTGTGAAGGAGGCACTATACAGGTCAGCTAATAAGAAACCCTTTGGGATCTTTACACGTTAAAAAGATTCTTCACACAAGTACATTTACAATACAATTTCCTTCTAAAAGAACTATCATTGCAGAGTTTTTCGGAGACCCAAAAATGTTCTATAGCCCCTCTAGACCCCTTTTAGGAAACCATTTTTAAAAAAAATGCACATTGCCCACAGCATCAGAGCTGGCCCACTTATGCTTTCGACAGTGCTTTCAGTTAGCATGGGCACTAAGGACGGTCTGCAGCTACACAGCTCCATATACAGCAAGCTCTGATGCACTTTGTGTTCTGTCACCTTTCTATTATAGTCAGCATTATCAGTGAGCCTGGGGAGTCCATGAATGCCCATGGCCGTTCACCAGTTGTGCTTCATTACATCACTTTTGGTAGGTGGCCTTTGTCAAATTCAGTTTATTCCACCTCTTGACAAGTGCTATTACAATGAGATAATCAATGTTATTCATGTCACCGGTCAGTGGTTGTGGCTGTCGAGTACATGATGCGACTGATAGGTGTATGTGCCTGTTTCACTGGAGTGAGGTGAGTGAGATAGATTAATAAAGCCTTCTGTGCAGGGTTGCCCTACTTCCTCCTGATTCATAAGAACAGGGCAGGCAGGAATACACATGTGCTAACGGGCGCAGACCAACACATAACTGACAGCAGTGCTGCACAACCCAGCGAGAACATGTGATTATACCTGCTGATTTCACACTCTTCTCTGTGAGACAGAAAGAGGATGCACAAATGTATGAGGTACGAATGTAGAGAACGAGCGAAAAAAAGGGGGTGCAACCTTAAGGGGGGTATGGAAATTGCACCGTTACCATGGAAACTGGGGAATACCGTCCCCTTTCTCTCTCCTGTTCCAACCATCTCTCCTGCTCTCGAAATGCTCTGTAAATCACAAGATGTCATTTCCCCCCCTCATAAGCATTTGCATATATTTCCATATACAGCTTTGCTTAAACAGGATTAAATGGCTCAGGCTCGGAAAAAAAGAATGGGCAGAGTGCTGATAAAGGAAGCACACGTCTTTTTGCAGTGTGTGCTCTCTTTCTGGAGCCTTCTCCGCGATAATGGCCCCCAAATGAACAAGGATGACTTTCAGATATGCTGTTATATATCTCCCTCCAGGGCTTTCAATTTCCATCTATGTGGCTATCACTGACACTCTCTCTCTACCTTTTCCAAGCTCTCTCTGCCTGTCCCTCTCCCTCGCTCTCTTTTCCCACTATTGCTCCAGTTTGTTGTCTTCTGTTGTTATTCTGGCAGTATTGACAGGCTGAGGATGTATCTGCCTGCATGCTGGTCTGTGCAGGGTATGAGAGACTATTACAGTCAGTTAAACTTTGAATGCTTCATGGTGAGGCCCTAAAAAACCTGCTGAGGCTACAGATACACACAGTGGCAATGTCACGCAAGACTGATGGAGCGATTACTCCCAAGCCTTCCCTCTCCAGAGGAACTGGCAAGATAAGGCTGGACAACATCCTTATCATAGAGACTCAGAGCTAGCACTGACAGGCTATCCAATTAAGAGCATTACAAACACAAGAGAGCGAGTCTTTTGTTGCGCTTGGTTGTGTTTAAACGTTTAAACTGTTAGAAGTAGAACTTCCAGGTTTTAAACGCAGAGGCAGATGATTTGCAATTGAAAAACTTTGGGGACACTGCCAATAGTAACAACTGCACTGTCCTCAATGCGCAGCCAAGTCCCTTACAGCTCTGCACAAGGCCTATTACAAAGAGAAGGCCTCAGATTAGAGGCACAAAGTCTGTAAGTGTGAACCGAAAATACGTATTTAAAAAAACTCACTTACAACTGAGTAAACAGATAACAACATGCTAAAATATGCATGCAAATATATTCAAATAAGCCAGCGATAGCTGTTGTGATAGCTGAGGCAATCAAGTGCCATGACAACCGAATATGCCAAAGGGCCGTAATTAACCAGCCACTGCGAACGCAATTAGCACATGGAACAAAATGACAGAAAACTTGAAAAGGTTTTAATAACTGGAAGCTGGTTTAACTCATTTTAAAAGCCTTTTACTGCAGTTTACTTTGTTTGCAATATTATACTGAATGCAGTGTAATATAATATGAACAGCTGCCATGTACACTTAATCCAACATACTGAAATTTTAATGTTACATTTTGCTCTAAAATTTGCAGACAAATGTAGTACTTCATACACCCAGTGGAAGAAGTGCAGCCACTGTGACTGAGTCGTTCCATTTTACTAGAAACACAAGCTACACAGAGCTTCACTTTTTAGATAATTACTGACTGTAGCCCATCTGTTGCCTCACAATTTGTCAGCCTCCCTCTAACCCATCTCCCAAAAAATGAGCTGAAGAAAGATGTACACTTATAAGGTATATGAATAAGACAGGTGTTTCTAGTAAGTGTACAGTGAGTGTAATAAGTGCGTAAAAATGCCAGCAATGCTGGTGTGCCTGATACACTTGTACCAGCACAACATACACTCACAGTACACTGCCGTGTTGATGTCAGTGCTGTGCTAAGAAAGGGCCACAACCCAAATAATTCATGGTCAGTGTTGGTGGTTCCTGCCGACTGGCTCTGCAGCAATAGACTAATTCAGGCCACAGAGCATACGTGAGGATACCTGTGTATAAAAAGTCAATGCTGCACTCCACTCAGTATTAGTAATCAGGTTATCAGTGTACCAGCCTTATTGCTGGTATTAGAATCTGTTCACTAGTCTTGTAAATTTATCAATGCTCCTCAAGTCCTAAATGCAGGGTCTGCAACATTCACAGGCGTGTGCACAGAAACAGCAACTTGTCAGTCAAATGGCAAGAGCTGTCATGCAGAGCCTGCTCTAATCCTATTTGCTGTGTGGCAATTTAAAAGCTAACAAGGATTAATGGGGAAAAGCCAGAATGATTCAATTTGCTCGGAACCTGTCACACATAAAAAAAAAACTGTGTAAATCAAAGGGAGAACGCAGATAAGCTCAGTAAGGCCTGACCTCAGCGTTTTGGTTTTGGAGGAGAGCAGAGGCACAACTACAGAGCTGCTCCACTAAAGACCAGAAGCTGCATGTATTTTTCATCAGAGAACGCACACTGTTCTGGCATGACCCACCATCTCTCTGCCACTCTTCTGCACTGCCTCCGACACTTTGCATATCTGTTCTCATAACCGCTCATCCTTTTTGACACATGACCAGTACGAATCCGGCACAAATGTAAAAGGGCTTGATCTCCTACACTCTCCAGGATGTTCATCTGTAATGGATATCATACAGAAGTGGACTGAGAGGGAAATTAAAGTCATTCTAGCTCATCGTACATCCATTTAGTGGATTCCTCATGGTTGAACTCGTCTGAGGTTGTCTGCTGCTTATGACCCTTTATGGTTAACTGAAGTGAATTCATTCAATATTAAATCAAGAAGATAAGAGACGCTGTGTGTTACAGTGATTTTAACCAGGGGTCTGGGGTGAGAAAAAAATACAGTATGATAAAATGCATCAAGCAACATTATTAATTAACAGGAGGCTACTGTTGCAACACTGTGGTTAAATATTATTCTGTGAAGAGCTCAGTGGTTTTTATTATATTGCTGCACTAATACAGAAATCAGTGGATTTGTCTGGTTGTATTTATGTCAAATATTTTATAATGGCTTTGTACTTAGCTCAGCTTAAAAAACTCTGCAGGAGGGATTAAACAACATATTTCCCAATGCTGCTGTTGTATTTAATTTGATATGTAATAACATTTAACAAGCCTGACAATTCATTTTTACTTTGTGTTATAAAATACCATTTTGAGCAAGAAACATATGAAATGAAATATACTTCAACCAATCAGTCTGCATTTTTTGTTGCTATGATGAAACTAAGAAACCACTGCAGTGCACTGTCATACTACTTTTATATGGTGACTGAAAACACATAAAAAAACTTCAGTTACAAACTGTACCTCATTTTATTGTGAAAAATGTCGGCATGCAGGCATTTCACCTAATCTAGCAGCAGATTTAGAGGCCAAAGCTAAAGTCTATTAATACTTCTCTATATATGTTAGGAAAACATAAAGATAACTGTTAAAAATAGTGAGCAGCAAAGTCCCGTGTCCTCCATGAAGGACAAAAGACTTCTGCCAGCCAAAAACACACTTAAAGGTTGATGTACTGATTATTTTTGTGCACTGCAGAATCAGCCTTAAGCGCTAGACTGGCAATGTACAATGTGGTTTCTGGCTCTCATGCTTGAGATGAAGGGTGAAAATGAGTCCTTGAGGATGCTGGGATTCATATGAATGGAAATGGAGAACTGCTGGTGAAAAGTAAAACCCCACAAACAAGTGGTAGCCCAGGTGCAGGTGTGTGTCAAAGAAGTGAAACTGTTGAGAAGAGGCCTAGTAGCCAAAAGCATAGTATTACCTTATTCAAATGATTTGTGTGTAAATATTAAAATATTTTTTCTACAAAATGCTGTCACCAAGGTTCAAATGTTCAGATTATATATATATATATATAGATACATGTATAAATATATAATGCCCATTTGAATTAAGTACCCAAGTACTGAGAGCACTTCCACAACTGAGTTAAGCTGAAATTCAATAGCACCTGAGCCAATACCAGTTTCAAGGTCTAACATGCTTTAACAATTAAACTTTAGGCATTCAGTTATTGTGCTTAATTAATGAAAACAACGAATATATTTTGGCATGCTCTTCATGCATCAGATTTACTCCAGTACTTACTGCGCTAGCTGTACCATCAGTGTCTGTTAGCCGCTGATGCAGGTCAAACCAGACTGTCTGTAACAAGAATCAGAACAGAAGAGCTGCTGGTCATTTCCACTTTCCCCCCTTTTCCCTTGCTGTCCTTGGCAAATCCGCATTAAGGCTTTCTGGGGCTCCTTCACTCTTATTAATGCAAACCTTAAACCTGAACCCATTACTGCCCCTTTTATCACCTTGTTAGTTTGTGTCCCTTGTTGAGTCAGATTTATCAAACTATTTTAACTTTTTGCAGTAATCTTCAATATTATGATCTGACATTTAAAAATAGAAATGTACCTGTGTCTGCATCATTTTTTCATCACATGACTAACTTTTGTTTATACATTTATATATCACAAACATCAGTGCATCTATTAGCCATGGCATTAAATCATCTGACAGGTGAAGTAATAAACATTGATTGTCACATTACAGTGGCACCTATCAAGGGGTTGGATATTATGCATCGATTTGGTTCCTGAATTTGATGGGTTGGATGCGGTAAAAATGGGCAAACATAATCATCTAAGAGACTTTAACAAGGGCCAAATTAGGATGGATCAATGACTGAGTCAGAGGATTTCTAAAATGACAGGTCTTGTGGGGTGTTCAGCGCTTTGTGGTCCCAGGAAAGACAAATGGTGAACCAGCCACAAATTCACAGGCAGCCAAGGCTTACTGATGTACATGATGCTCTGTGCTGATCCCATGAAGAGATATTGTACCACAACTTGCTGAAAAAGTTAATGTTGACTGTGACAGAAAGGTGTGAGAACACACAGTGCATCACACCTTGCTGCATATTTGGCTGTATAGCCAGCCACAAACTGGTCTGAATGTCCATACTGACCCCTGCCTGCCACCAAAAGTGGGGACATGACCATCAGAACCGGATTATGGATCATGCAGACGGCCAAGCCCTGGGGAAGAGATGGCAAAAGGGTGTACTATGGGAGGAAGGCATACTGACCCCATTCTACAGTGTAGTGGCAGAACTGAGAAGAACTTTTTGCCATAGACTCACCAGCATAAAGTGCTCCACTAAACGCAACAGTAATTCTACAACTCCTCGCTCTGTCACATACACACAGTAATCTGTGTGGCTGCATTGTTGAGCAACTAGGTTTAAAAACTTACTAGGTTCAATTTCTTACTAGGTTTAAAAATCATTATGTGTATGACTATGTGCATTATTTTGGTGTGGTTTTCTAAATTGGTGCATTCTATTATGTGCAATATCTTATGTGCAACAGACCTACCATCTGAATATCACTACTTATGTCAATATTACTTATATACTACTGATTTCTGCTCCAATACCATACTCCTAACTACCATCTGTGTGCTTAGAAATTCACTTACCTGTAAGTTAAGTGCCTCTGCGTTTAAAACCTAGCATTTAAATGATTTCTTCTGGGATCATTCAAGTTTTATGATTCTGATTCAAATGTTTAGAAACTAAATTAGAAAGTAGAAAAAGAAAAAAACAACACTATGAGGTTTACATTTTAATATAATAATTTGTAAACTGAGTTCATTCTCAGATACTCAGGCAACAGAAAGCTCACTGAGATCCAGAGCAAGGCTTTTCTCATACTTGACTAGAAAGAAGAAAGAGCTTATAACAAGTGACAGAGAGTAGATCAGTATTAATTGCAATTTTATTACAGCTCCATTACAACTGAACAGTTCATTTCACAGCCGCTCGAATGGTCTAGTGAATCTGCCTCCCCGATTAGTGTTGTGTTCAATGACTCCTGCAGGGTGGGCAAAGGAAAAACCCTGACACGCTCTTCAGACGAGATCCAAAACAGCTTATGTTTGGCCGGATGGAGCGAAAAGCTGCCAAAACAGCTGCATGTGGAGTGACTGATCTCTCTCCAAAGGCGGAATCTCATTTGGCAGCGTGAAATCGCCCACAGGTAACATTTCACCTCTCCTGTGCTAAAGTGGGCTAGAACATGGTTCAGCACAGCAGCATGTGAGGAAATCAGTGGAAAAGAACTTTCTTTGTTAATAAGAGGTGGGTTAAGTGGCCAAAATCCTTATTTTGTGAAAGTATTATGATTTGAAGACTGGAAGTGAAAAAACAGTCTTGCAAAAAAGCTCAGAGTAAAGTAAAATAAATAAATATAAAAAACTACCAGGTACTTATTGAGTCTTATGGAATTGTGGTGAAAGTGTTTTTACTAAAATCAAGCAGAAGTGCAGCTGATGAAACTTTTTAATAGATTGGTCTCATGCAACTGGTTTGTTAGATTAACTGAGCACCCGTCTGCTGAAATGAAAACCTGCAGAAGTAGAAGAAGTAGAAGAAAAATGCACTTGTGCTTTTGTGTGATATATAAAATAAGTGGCATTCAGAAATGTTTTTTGAAATGTAATGAATGAATCTTTATTGTAGTGTATTATCATTTGAAAATGAATGATTCATCAAAATGAATTTCTGTAAATGTACTTGAGCAAATGTAACAAGCTCCCAGCCATCCCTGGGTCTATAGTGAGTGTGTTCTTTGTCTAATCTTTCAATGATAAGCATTTTTACACATCTCATCCTACGTGATGGAGTGGATAGAGGGCAACAATTGACTCTGCTGAAAGATCTGAGTGCATAATGGCTGCTAATGACACTAACTACAAAATTTTCTCTCCTTTAGAGGTGAGTTACAGTGCCTGAGTGAAAGAGTGGGAATGAAAGATGTAGGTTCCAGCCTCAGAGGGCAAGAAGGCTTAAGAAGATGTATTTCCTCTAAGCTGCAGAACTCCATTAAACAAACAAGAGCACTCTGATGAGAGGCACACCTCACTCAGCTGTGAGCCAGAAGCTAATCTGTTGGGACATCTTCCTGTGTTCCAATCAGAGGTCTAGAAATGATGCACTTTTGTGCTGCTTGTTGTTGCAGCAGCTTGAATAGGTGGACAGTGTGGGCTTATATTTTGACTACACCGCTACAGACACTGATATGAAAATATATTAAAGTAACATGATATGTCTTCATCATTAAAAATATTTAACAAATTGACTTGATACTTTGATCATGCAAATGCCCTAATCAACCCACAGCAACTCTGAATCATCTGAGGTTGGTAAGGATGTTCACACCATGCAGCAAAACATCTATGATTTGTTACAGGTTCATGTGTTAAAGGCACACTGCTGTTTTCAGCAAAAGCCAACATTGAAGTGGTGAATCTAATTATATACGAAGAGCTCATTCTTTCTTTTGTCTTTCTTTTTGAGGCAAGAGAACATGCAGTTATAAACAGCTAAATAAAATAAAGAATAACTTGAAATGCATTCATTTATGTTCAATGTTCAAACATGTATTTTAGTTCAACAGTGAATTATAAGTCATAGAACATCCTCTGGTTATTTTAGGTGTGATAGTCCTGGAGGCATGTTTTATTTTAGGTTATGAAGAGGTGCATTTGCATTTGGTGCACCTCATGTATGTCTTGCCATTGCAGTATTTGTTCCCAGCATGCAAACCCCTCACATGACACATAACTGGAAAGCCCAGGATACTATAGGGCTGTATGGGGTATCTCCAAATACAGGTAAACAAAATGTCCATTATAAAGAACATAAATGAATGGCCTGGGTCTCAGTGCTGTATGCGCTGTATGTACTGAATACATGTGCTGTATGTGCTAAAATATAAGTAAATGCTCAGACTGTTTCACCTCTGTAGTAATCTTTCCTAAAAGTTCTTCCTAATGAGGATAAAGTCTGATGGAGCACACAAACTGATGTAGAGTACAATAAGTGAATATGTTCTCCTGTGTGTATTTATTCAGTGGTAGCCCTTATATCTTACCTTCTACAAGAAAAAGTGACTACTCAACTGATTTAAGGACTAACTTCCTGTAAGAGGAATGCATTCTATAGTAAATCAGCCCTGGTTTCCACTTTACTCTATCATGTGGACAGACAGCAACACTGCAGTATAATTCATTAGACTTAATGGCCTTTTCCACTCAGGTCTATAGGGAAACAATCCTGACAGCATAGTGAAACTTAAAAGACTCATCATTATTTCTCACCTAACTACAAACATAGTTCTTGCAATTAATGCCTCAGGAGTAAGGCCACGTTTGTTGAGGTTGCTTAAATTATTTTAAGGGAATCAATTGCCTTGATTTATTTGAGTCGCCTTTACCTAATTTTGTTACGTAACTTGAAGAAAAATGGTCCCTATCTAATTACATTGCTTAAGTTAACTAACTTAGTATCACTCAAATAAAGGCACTGAATTCAAAGAAGAAGCTTTTGCTAGGAACCTTAATGTTTCCTTGATAGATCTATTACATACTAGTGTAGTGGCAAACTGTCATAACTGTCTTCATAACATCACTACAGTCAAGCTAGTGCAAGGCCCTACAGGACAAACACAATTCATAAAAGTGCACTTCAGGGCACTTTCCCCCACAGACTGGAGAAGAAATTCAGACGTTACTGCTAGGTAGCTGAATATCGAATCTATATTCATAAGACTTCGCATCACTGAACTGAAAGAGGGATTCCCAGGGGTTGCATGACATATTTGCACAATGCATTCTGGGTATTGCACACACTGATGAGCAAAAACACAGACTGGTGTTCAACTAATTATCTATTAATAAAACTGAACATTTGGTTGAAAAATTCTACTAACTCCAACACTAAACATAACCTTAACTCAAAACCTAATTCAATCCTAATCCTCAAACTAAAGCCAATACTGTTGACAATCCACTATTGTGTCGCTACATCACCAGAAAGTATCTGTAGATAATTTACATGGGACCATTAAAATAAAATGTGACCAGTTTATCTTTGGAGACTGAGGGACAAAAATACGTTGGAGGTAATTTATTGCACAGTAAGACAAATAAAAATCTTTTAAAGATTAAAAATCTTTTTATCAGTGTGATTTCTAGTCAGCTCGCAGTATAAGGGAGTGCCACTGCAAGGACTTCTTCCCAGTCACTGCTCATCGCTGGGACAGGACGAAGCCTCCAAGGCACTCTCAGGCCACTCCACTGAGTGTGAAATCAACCCACCCTGATATTCTTAGCTTCCAGAAACAAACCCACCTGCCAGACACTGCAGTATTGACTAGGGACCCCATTAGCCATGGCACTAACTGCAAATACAGCCGCCAAAGAAAAAGTCCCTTCAGCCTGTCCCTGTAGGGCAGCAATTTTTGGATTGGTTTTATTTTCAGGTACTGTAAGCTCTAATCTAGAAGATTGAAATTATAGGTCATATTATATTGTCATCTCAGGGCTGGAGTTGTTTTACTCAAGGATGCGATGATAGAGTTCAGTGAAAGGGCAGAGCCACTTGAATGTGTGTTCTCTCACAGCCATATTCTTATTTCACTGATGGGCTCTGAAAGTGTGCAAGTGAGTGCTTGTTTATTTGCATCAGTTCACCCCTGCACTCTATAGCTTCCTCAAGTCTTTAAATATTATTGCTGCCATTCCAATGTTCAATCGTTTCTTTAGATTGCAAATAATCCCTAGGGACCACTGAATAGGCAAAGAGGGTTGGAGAGGGAAAGAGAAGGAGAGACAGACACACATGCAGAAAGTAAAAGCAATGAAATAATAAAAGGAGTTATTGCAATAGTATGGATGTCAGGACTCCGTAATTGTCTCCCTTGTTTCTCGGGGTTGTGCTGGTAATAAGTAAAGGGGGGGGGGAAATCTGGCTCTGTGCTGTACTTGTTATCTGAATCTCATCTCGGGCTTCTTGGATGTGAGTGTATGTAATTACCACAGAGTGTGTGCAGAATCTGCAAAGAGCCTGTATGGAGCTGGGCTTTAGACATTCCATAAGGAAGAGCAGTACAAGCTAGACACTCTAACTACATAGAAGAGCTCCTTTTCCCACCCTATTACCATCAACAGCACACTTGAGATCTTTGTTTCTTATGAGGCTGACGGTTGTAAATCACTTCATCATAGTGTTGTGGGATTTGTTAGCATGCTATGAATACACAAATAGATTGTCAATTTAGATGGGATGTGTTCTTCGGGTGGCTCTGACCATGTTTGTATTATCTACTGTTTGGTATATCCGAATGTAATTAAACGCAGGGAAAGGCTCACCTTGTTCTCCAGGCGTCCGATCAGCTCGGCCAGGCGGTTGATCTGCGTCTCCAGGCCTTCTTTCCTCACCTCTGTGCCCCCTAAGATGAAAAAAAAATATAAACACGATAAGCCTTTGGTATTACAGAAATGCAGGGAAATGTAATGAATGGAGTTGATAGGGGTAACATGTCAATACATGCTTTCCATATTTTTCTCTAGAGCTCTTCAGAATGTGATAAAACAGTGTGAAACAAGTATGTAGCATTTATTTGTTAAACAAACCATTATAAGGCTTGTCAGGACACTCTTCCATATCCGTACTGAATGATTGGTTTGGGTTTTCCACACAAAAGAGGCAACAATACATAAGAACATGGCGTTTAAACTGACTATGATTAACACAGTTTTGACAAGTTCAGTTAATGAGGAGAAAAGGTTGCCCAGCCTTCAAGTCAGCACTCTGCAAGGTGCCAAACCAATTAGGCCATGACACTTCTCTAATTCTGATTAGCCCTGCAGGACAAGGAGAGACAGAGAACACATCAGCTGTAACCATAGTGATGGCTCTGCTCCCTTTGGAGACTCAGTAGTGAAGTGCTAGGCCTCAGCTGGACTGGACTGTCCAAGGTTCAGACAGACTTGGCCTACACAATGCAGCATTTTGTCACTGTTGGAGAAAAAAGGTCACGGGGGGAAAAACGCCACTAACTACTTGCAATGTAAGTTAATGTAACACATTTTTTTTACAGCAGTTCTACAAGTCTGTTCATCACGACAGCAGCTGGTATTTTCACATTATCTACAAAAAAAAAAGAAAGAAAAAATGGAGCTGTGGATTTTATTTAAACAGTAATGCTACTGTGGTTTTAGTGTTTGCAATACTAATCACAGAAGACTGATGAGCCTCTGAAGACTAAAGACTGATGATAATGCATATCACTATTAAAGTATTCAGCAAAATAATATGGCATTTTGTGCAGCACTAGATTAGGCTACTCCAAGTAACTGAATCTCCAGGACATCTAAATCTTCAAGGCAAGGAGTTTTTTTCATTTTAGTGCAGTGCTATGTGAAACACTTCTTACAGTCAGTAGTGGTACTTTGCAGACATTCAGATCCAGAACATTAATGAGCTGGCTGAGAGTGGCAGTAATAAAAAAAAATAAAAAAAATAAAACTCCGAAAGGAACTGCTGAGAGAGGATCCATCATCATCTGGGCTGCACCAAACCATGGAACTTGTGAGCACCACTCAAAAATGAATCTTCCCATTGAGAGGCCCTTTTTACTGTCTTCTCCAGTTTACAGCACTAGTAAAGACAATAACACATATGGGAGTACTAGTCAGAAATATTGGCCCTCTACAAAATGTGGCTATTAGACCTTTAACTATCTGCATGACTGCAAGGCCCACATAGTAATTAGGACACTATAATGATTATAACTGAATATTACTCCCTCTAAATTTTACTGACAGACTAAATGAAATCGAATACTGAGAAAAGTCCATTTTAAATATAAAATAATACTTGAAAATAAAATTTATATCTGAAGCAAATTCAAGGCAGAAATTCTCAGGTTTTTAAAATTCTGTAAAATACAATCAATCAGTAATTAGGATTAGACTAAGAGTGTGTGTTAGTGTGAAGTGGTGCACTGTAGGGAGGTTTTCATCACTACAAAAAAAAAGTGTCTTTGCAATGAAGGTGATAGGAGCCAGGTCTACAACACAATTCTTACCATATATGTGATAATGATAATGTATTTTTTATATTTGATGGTGATAATGGTAAAATTGGGATGAATCTGTTTTTCATGTCCCTTCCTGCCCTAAATGGATTTAAAAACATGGTTTAGGCAAAACCTACCCAAAACTACTGTAAACCAATGTCTCAGGCATCAGAAATATTCAGAACCATTTTAGATGTCTGGGTTTCTATCGCCTCTGTTGTAAAGAATCCTGACTTTATACATTTTATACAAACCACTCTTAACAGGGAGCTGCACTTTAAGCATCCGTCGTTTGAAATGAAAATGAATTACAGCAGGTGTGTCCAAAGGTTTGATGGTACTGTACGTGTGCAGAAATGTGACCAGGAAATGAACAGATACGTAGGTTAATTGTAATCCCTCCACCCATTTTTACCGTCACTGTTACTCTGTCTGAGTGCTGCTGTTCTGTTGTGCTTTATGTTGCACATATGGTCCAGGAGGAGGATATTTCACATCACTGAGTTCTATATGTATATG
This sequence comes from Brachypetersius altus, assembly GCA_037974465.1. Taxonomy (NCBI): domain Eukaryota; kingdom Metazoa; phylum Chordata; class Actinopteri; order Characiformes; family Alestidae; genus Brachypetersius; species Brachypetersius altus. Next base: position 312,225 of record JBBPDB010000019.1, on the reverse strand, counting down.
GCAGGGATGACAATAAAGGTCTACTTGACTGGACTTGGCTGGTCTTTTTTTTTTTGCTCTGTTCATTACAGATAAGCTTGTTATTGCAAGGCAGCCGTTCCCTGTGTGCACCTGCTGTAAGATACTGTCAGATATACTGACAGATACTGACAGATAAGAAATCTGCTAACACACACGCACAGTCTTCACACTCTGCTGCAGGAGTGCTGCAAAATGGCACACACCCTCCATTAATCCATTAAGAATATGAAGCCATATCAAAGGAGGGGCAAGCACTTAATTCAGGATTATCCTGTCACAGTTACATGGTTTCTCATGCTAATAGCACAGAAATGAGGAGGTATCATAGTATGACTAAGGCTAGAAAAAACAGAGAACATAACTGAGAGCTGAGGCATTTCTGAGCTATGCCATGTGCTGCTGCATGTGGAAATGTTACCCTAATTAGGAGAGGAATCGGAGCCAAAGCCCAACTCTGTCCTTCAGCCAAGTTTGATGAGAAGAACACCAACCACTGTTAACTCGCCTCCTAAGGAGGTGGTTTTCCTTCTATCAGCTGCCTAGAAGAAGTAGAGCTCTACGGAAATACAATATATGGTGATGCATTGGCTCCACCACTCATACTTCAGTGCAAACTGTGTAAGGACCACCAGCTGTTGTTTTTATGACACTCAACTATTACAAATGCTGCACTGAAAAAAAAATCTTTTTGGAACCCATAACATGATTCAAATCAGTTACGCATTCACAACTGCTTTTTCTGGTGAGAACTGTGTTGATTCGTGTGTTTGCCACCAGTGAATCATGTAACATATGTAACACTTGAGAGCCATGATAACTATGAAATCAAACATATGGGAGTCATAAATATGGGCCTCCTACCAAATATGACCATTTGGACACACCCTGCCTTGTCACAACACATCTGACTGCATCATTTTACTCTCATTTACCAAACATTTAACAGGGTCCACGTAGTAAAAAAGTAACAAAAACGCTTTTAAGGCAGAATTCATTTCTACAAGCATTCGTTTATTAAGGGTAGTTGCTTGATGTAATATATTTTTATATAAGGACTAGGACCCAAGCATTTTTTTTTTTACATTTTTTAATTTTGTATTTTAAAAAAACGTAAAATAAAATTCTTACATAAATGTACCTCAAAATTAAGAACATCTTTTTGTTCTCTATTTTTTTTTTTTTTTTGCTGCTTTGTCAAAGATGCAAACTTAGACAGTTCAGACAGCAACATGAATGAAAGTTACATAAAGGGGAAGTTGCTTGGGCAAAAATAAATAAATAAATAAATGAGCGAACGTGTTTAAAATAGCTCATCTGGCAAAGTGTAGAAAGAAGCAGAGAGAAGTCAGATTGCATAATGTCATCATCAAATATCACCAGGTTGAAGATGGAGAGAATACTGTCAGAGGACACAAAAGAGACATACAGGAGAAATACACCTCCTTGGTGTGTGTGTGTGTGTGTTTGAAGTGTACGGCATGCAAATGTAGTAAAGATGTCAGAGAGCTATGAGAAAAGAAATGAGAGAGAGAGAGTGAGAGAGAGAGAGAGAGAGAGAGAAAGAGAGAGAGGGAGAAAGAGAAAGAGAGAGAGGGAGAAAGAGAGAGGGAGAAAGAGAAAGGAGAAGAGAAGCCAGCAGAGAGAGGCACAGGTGGGAAAGAGAGAATGTGCTATAAGTGAGACAAGTCATACTGAGGTATTGATCAATGTTTTCTGCTTTGCGCTCGTAAATGACAGCTTGAACAAAGCCTTTTCTGTGGGGGAACTGACAGCTGGAGTGGCTGCTTTTATGGTGAGCAGACGAAGCTTTATGTGCGTCTGGGGGAAATTTCAAAACTTTATAACACTGGCCTCTCAACGCTGGCCCTAGAATAAAGCATTTTAATAAAGAGCTACTATGTCATTTCATGGATATTGCCTTATTGAGTGCATCAGATTTACAGCAATAAAGAATGATCCACTGAAGCCGATCTCTATAAATCACTCTACAAGTCTGAAGAACATAATTCAGAGCACTGGTGTGTCCATGAATGATCACGTGGTGCTTTCAACAGTGATATCACTGATGTGTCTAATGATGGTAGAGAGAGAGAATTCAAGGATGTAATCATTTCAATACAGTATCAAAAACGTGTACTGCACTTAACCAAAGGTCTCACATTAACAAAATATTTAAAGGACACTAATGTCAGTGATCAAAATTAGCCATGTAGATGAACACTATCAGAGTAAACTGAGCAGGCTCATAACCTGGGGATAACAAAAATTACACGGAACCTGAAAATATGTGAAAGATTCCAATCAAATGTGAGAAAAGCTACACAGAGCAAAATGTATTTATAATATCTAGAAGTTATTGCTTGGTTGCAACACCTCAGATGCCCAACTCTGAATTATTAACCAAACAGTAGCACAGAAAATAAAAATTACCTTTAAAATGCCCTTGACCAATAAATTCTTACATTACTTTAAACACACCTGCTGGAACATAAACTGACCAAGTAGTTTATGGGTGCTCATTTTCAAACAGTTAGAAAGAACATGCTAAATGTGAAGAGGACATAATTTCTGTTTAAATAGACAGGTTGGAAAGGTCCACAAAGGGGTTTTGGTAATTGGTTTCTACAGTAGTTTCACATTACCAGTCCTGTTTGTCCTGTGCTTAGCTCTCTGGCTAAATATCTACAGGTATGCCATTTTTCTAGATATTCACATTATTTATGGAGACTTTGAATTGAGCATTCATGGTGCTATTTATGGAATGGTGCACTGAATGTGCTTGCTAAGAGAGTGTTCAGTTGCTCTTTTGCTGTCTATTTCTAGGTTGTTGTGCTTTTGGTCAATTTGCCTGGCTTGTAACTCACACTAGTATGTTTAAATGTCTCCACGGTGGAGAGTTTTGTCAGAATCATTAGAATTTAGGAAAAAATAACAGACATAGAATGTGAATGTGAAGAATATTCGTTTTATCAGCTAGGGTTTGGATAACCACAGGTTAGATCTGAGATGCTATAGGAGAGAGATGCAGTATGAATACAGTGAGGCTGCAGAATCTGGTTTGATAATAAGCAGGGGTTGTGGGTTAAGGGAAATGCAGTTTAAATTTCTTCATGCAGAAAACCCTGAAACAACATCATCAAACATAAATCAGCACACACTCTTCAAGAGACATGCAGCTCACTCTTTACACAGTTTCACAGTTCGAAGGTAGCCTCCCACAGACCCTTTTCATTCCCTATAATATGGAATCACCCTTAAAATGTCAGTAAAATGTGTAGTTTACTTCACAAAGGTCTACTAACTCAATGGGAATGCATCAAAGACCACTGTGTTAAAATGATGGATAACAGTGCTGGCTTCTGGCCAAACTCCTGTTTGCTAGACAGAGATAAGGCTGAGAGCTGACTGAAAAACAAGGAGGAGATACTGTGGTGGAGGGGTGCAAACATATCACAAGAAATGCAAGATAGAGATGGAAATGTATAGGATGTAAGAATGGACAGAGGAGGAACTTCAGGCATGGTCCTCCTGACTTTAATTACTTCATAACATAATTTGTAACTGTATAACTAAATAATCTACCAATTATTTTGATGATCACTCTGATTTAGACTTCTTTCAAAAGGTGTCAAAACAAAACCTTAAATACAGTAATCCCCAACTTTTCACGTGGTTTACGTTCCAAGAGCACCCACATATAGTGAAAAAACACAGTGTTGTGTTTTGATAAAAAATGCCTAAAAATGTCTATTTTATAGTGTAAACTAAATATGCCCCCCAATTATGTTCCCATTACATTTAAATTTTAAACTCAGTTAAATGTATTACTAATAAAGAATATGTAAAGGTAAATAAATAATCAGAATCAGAAAACTTTATTGCTTAAAAAACATTAGCTTTAGCAGTTATCATTAGCAGAATGTGGCAAGCAAAAACAAACACTCATACACAAAAGAAAACATTGAAATAACTCTCTCTACCGACATGGTTAGACAAGGCACAGCTTACTAATACTAAATAAACTGAGATAACTTGAAATTTGTGTGTATGTGTGTGTGGGGGGGGTTTAAAAAAAATAAGACATGGAGCAGTCATGCTACATGCTGCAGCAGACTTCTTCTTCTTTTTATGGCGGTTGACAACTTTTCAGTGTATTACCGCCACCACTTTTTCCTTCTCTTGTAAAATTATTTTGGATCTTTTGATATACATAACTATAAAAGCATATAAATTGAACAATGAACAACCATACGCTGAATCATCAAAACGACTTATAGTGACATACTTATTTAAAACAAATCAATCTCATTTCAAAGTGTCCATTTATGCTACTCCTCAAGGGTAGTGGGTTAAAGAATATGGAATTCCTTTCCTTTTCTTCCACATATACAATGCCCTCTTTTCTCTGATTGCATCAAACTGTGCACACGGCATGGATGCTGAGCCTTCAGAAAGTGCTGACTTAACACACGGGTAGCCCTGTGTTGTTGGTGTCTCCTAAGAATGGTTACATAACTAACACTGCAGCTCCACGCCAGAGTGCAATACTGCACACGAGCCTGGAGAATGTTGATGCTGAAAGGGGAGCTGTACAGAATACAGAGCATCAAACAGCTTCAAAAACATGGGGACTAGTGAGGGGACTATACTCTTGTGATTTATATACAAGATTATAAAATGAATGTGAATGAAAACAGTACATCCACATTACAACAGCCGACTGAAATTAAACAATGACATTTTAATAAATACTAATAATTTGGTGTTTGGATTGTTTTGTTTAGTTTGTGTCAGTTAATGGGTGACAGTTTAGACACCTTTGCCGAAGCCCAGGCTGAATGAATGATCCCTGTTCTTAGTGGTGTTAGGTGTATAACAAATATTTGAAAGATATGACCTGAAAACAGTAGTCATATGAACAGGTTGTGGGAGCAACAGCAAAATGTTGTAATTTTTATAAACAATTCAGACTTAACTACATGCCGTGATCTTCTCAGTAACAAAAAAAACCCATGAAAGTTGAAAGTTATTGAAAATCATATTTGACAGCTGACCAGTAACTACCATAATGTAGTTTAATCCATTCATTCTATTAAAATCTGCAGTTGCAAACCACGACCAGGTCTTCGATTTGCATCAGAAATATCAAAACAACAAAAAATGAGGATTAAACACACCTCTACGAAAAATGCTGATTGCTGCTACTGCCTCTGTGGGATTCCAGTATTACATTAGCATTAAGCTAAAAGCATTGCACATAAATCTTTTTGGCCATTCTAGACTAAAAACAGACATCTGTGGCTTGTAAGCGAAATTCTGCATTTTATTTGAAGGTTGCGATACATGTTAACACAGCTCACTTTGTATGTAGCATTTCTAGGGTGACTGCCACCTGTATTCATGGTCAGTAGACTTTCAGAAGGCCTGGAGTGATGTTTCACTTCCAATCATTGGAAATCAATATGTGACTGCTGAGTCCTTTGATTCTTCGTAATAGTGTTTGTGGTTGATTTGACATGTTAGGCCTTCAGTTCAGTGCCTAAAACGAGATCCTGACTGGATCATTTTTGTTGAGTGTTTCTTAACCTTACTGTTTCATTTCTGCAGTAATTCAGCACCACACTCCAACAGCCATGTGAGATATGTATAGACCATATGTGTAAGCTTCAAAGGGCATTTCAAAAGGTTTCACATTAAAAAAAAAAGAAATTCTGTCTGGCATTTAATATACAGTTCTCACTGAAGTGTTTTGACTAGCTCCCTTCCCCATGCAGATAAAGCGTCTGACACACTAAAGCCTGTTTTGATCTTCGTGCCCTTGATTGACTGAGGTTGAACTAAATTAGAAATAAACGAGATGGCTGGATAAAGAATTGCACTTTTGATTTGCTCTCAGCATGAATTATGGTCCAAACACTAACTTTGACGTCAACCCCGAACACAGCAGTGATGAATGTCTGACATGAGTCATTCAAAGCACCTCATTATGACTGCTTGTGCTGACATAAACATATGTTCGCTTGAATTGCACCCGTGTATGGATGCCTCAGAGGATTCAGCTCAATAACCAACACAGAACACTTTACATGTGCTAGCATTATATCAGAATTGACTCAAATGAAGAAAAGCTAATAACTCCACTCAGAATCTTCAATAGAAATTTGTACTAAGACCAGGCATAAAGAGTGGTGCTAAATTTGTATTTAATGTAAGTTGCAAATGTATTCAGGGCTATAAAGCATATTAAGAACTACCTGTTTGACCTAGCTGCTAAGAGAGTCTGCCTACCTAAGATATAACAGTGGTGTTATGCATTTTTATCTGTGTGTGTGTGTGTGTGTGTGTGATGAAGGAGGCCAGTGACCTACCAGGAGCCACATTGAGGTTTCTCATGGTTTCCTTGGCACTGACTCTGTTATTAGGAGGGTAGTCTGGCACCGGGGTTTCATAGCATCTTTCTGGAACTTGTGGACTGGTCTTACTGGGCAATGATCTGGGTTATAGAAAAGGAAAGGCTGAGTTATTGCTGAAAAAAATGTGGTACCTGAAAGGGAATGCAAATAAAAGTGAAGGCAAATAAGACGCCTCGAGTGTGTAGGTAATGTTTTTACCAATATCATGCCACATTTCCAATTGAACAATTCAAGCTAAGTTTAAAATAAGAATCGCATTTTTATTCAAATAGCTTCTATGAATTATGTGAGCACCATCGGTGGCTGCTAGTGACATCTTTGACCTATATGATGGTCAAAAAGTACAGCTACGAAATATCATAGGTGTGGTACTGATAACCATCTCAAAGAATTCAAAAAAGTATACATAAATAGCTGCTCTATATTAACAGAGGATTCGCAGGTGTTTACTCAGCTGGAGAGTAACAGGAAAAAACATTTTCCAGGCAAGGACAATACCTACTGACGAAAAACATTTGTTCTTGAAACCTTGGCAACTGCTAATTGGCCCTTTTGTGGAGAATTGTGAGCCTGCTAAAAGACCGAGTAAATGGGCAAGAAAGTAAATTGTGGTTCATGATGTATTTAAAAGAAATTTTTGATGGGCTGTGTAAGTTACAATATATTAGACCACACCTTAATGTTTAGAAAACATGAGATCCACTCCACTGTAGTGCAGTTGTCAATTGGGAATGCCATGAGTATTATTCAGAACATACATATAGAGTGTATTGTT
>JBBPDB010000019.1:284547-302291 GCA_037974465.1 Brachypetersius altus | reverse complement strand
AATTTTGACACTGGTAATTAATCTCATTCCGGTTAATATCACTTCATAATGAACTAAAGGTAGCCCCTCCATTAAGATATGACAGGTGTTTATGAATATGCAGAAACACCAACAAAATAATTAGTTGAGTTCTATACACTGACAGATGGAACTACAGTGTGTTAATATTGAAACTAAATCCACTTCCAAATGGGATTTAAAGCCACACCGGTTCTACACTATGCCACACTTTAAGTCCTGTTTGTGTGACTGGATGACAAGCACTGCAATATTCTGAAAGCAATTAAAGACCGTTCGGCAGCTTGGGAAATGGAGCCAGGCTCATTAGTGCTAAGGATAGCACATCCACTGTGCACCACTATGGCAACATGCAGCTTCAGAATTCCAGGCTTGTTTCCACATCCATATTCATAAGCAAGGACTGAGGGAGAATGTGTGTTAGCATTAGAGAGGAAAGGGGAATAGGGGAGGGATAATAATGCATCTGCTTATTGTTTACAGAGGCTCATTGATTTAATCCCCAACACCAGTTTCAGCATTCAGAACAGATTGGTTAATGGCTAAACAGCATATTTCCTATTGTGATCAGAGATGTAGAAAGCTGTAATATGTAACAGAAAGTAAGTAAAAAAATAAACTGGTGTTTTATGTAGTATACTGTTATCTGGAATGTGTACTGGTCCTATACAGGTCTGTCACACAGACCCACAGAAAAATACTGTTGGGTTAATATGAATCCAAATATAACATATTTCTGAACGGGAGGGGTGCATAGCAATGAAACTAATATTAGAGTAAGATAAGAATGTTGTCTTTTAAATGGTTTGATATGATAAATTATACTAAATGTGACCAGGCACAGGTGGTTTCAGCTGATTTTCCATGTTAAACAACAATGGAAGCTTTGCAAAGCTCTCACTGAAAAAGGTAGTAACGTAAACATAGAAGAAAACTACATAAATTAAAATGTGGATCAACAGATAACAAATAAATATTGAACAAAAAACTAATAACAAATAAATAACATCAAAATTGTATGCATAACTTTGTACAGATGTGCTATTATAGATGTGCATTCTGAGTTACTGCAGGCAGCAATATAATATGATAACTATGCAAGCCCCCAGTGTCACAGTTATTTTCCACTTGGCTAATGGAATTATATGTTCAGGGTGAACATGCTTTTCTCAGTTCAGATCATTGATAAATATTGTTTTTCAGAAAAAGGGCACATATCCGGAATGTAAGGAATATAAATACAGATATCAAGAACATAAAGCAATTATTACACCAATTGAAGATAGTAGATTAGTAAATGGCTGCGGATACACAATTTCTGTTTGAGAGTCTGAAGTAGTTAATCTAGCTATAGACTGAGACAGACCATGCAATCACGCTGCTGTTGGTGTGTACTATGCACCAGAAAATACACCCCTAAAAATACACATACGAGAGAGGGGCCACACATAACCTGACTTCACTTATGCATCTCTTTTTTGTGCTGCACTTTTTAATCTGGCCACAGAGCTATTGTGACAAACTGATAATGGTAGGAGGTACAATCAGCAGGCAAGCAAATTGGAAACAATAAAACCAGCTGAATAAAACACAGGAATTTTGCACAGCATGGACCTCATGAAAAAACGAAGTAAAATGGCAGCAGTGCAAGACTGAAACCATGTACCGGAAGAGTGACAACTTCTGCATGATTCTATTTTTCAGCAGCACATACTGTCATCAACAACCTCATTCAAATGGAACCCTCCACTCTAACCCCATTATCAGCAACAAAATTCAATCGAGCCCCAATTAGGTCAGCACACAGCAGCGTACGAGTGTGAAGCACCACATTCGTTGCATGTTAATGCTTATTACAGTAGCCGCATCTCCTAGACAGAGCATGCTATTTTAAGGCTTTCTCACCTCCGTGTAAACCTCACTCTTCATCCCACAGTTCATTCGGTTATCAAGAATTCTCAGCTACGTTCCCTAGCGCTCAGTGCAAGTGGCGTTCAACTGCCCATTCTTTCTCTACTGCTAGACCACTACCAAAAAGCTGACTTTAATGTGAAAATATATTTCGATGAAAATGGAGAGGCCCAGACAAACCACATTTTCTCTTTCTAAATGGAGGTCATAGATAATGCTTCACAAATCACCAGACTCCGATACAACATGTGGTTACCAGGGAAACAGAGTAACCTGGGTGACATGGCGCTGCCAGGTGCAGAGTAAACAGCAGTGACGGTTCAGCACAGGGCAGCTTTAATAGGAAAGGCTGGACAATACACAACTCACCTGGCCATAGCAACGAAGCAGGGAAAGGCTTTCAGGGCACCTTTCATTATTCTACATATATAGTATATATATATATATAATAGCCACGTATGATTGTGATTTGTGTTCACTGAGCTTTAAAAAAGCAGCTTTGAGTTAACTTGACTTTTTCAAAAGCATTAAAACGGATCAGTGCCTCCATATATTGGATATTAACTCCACTACTGGTCGAGTCCTCTTAGTGTTTCTTCCTCATGTTGCCCTCCCAAAGATTCCTTATTCTCTTAAAAACGTTTTTTCTGCTGCTGTCATGAACGGCTTGGTTTCAGACTTCTATAAAGCTGCTCTGTGCTGCCTGAATCAGACCAAATTGATTTCATAACATGCTACAATACACAACATAACAGCTCTGTAAGAATGCATCAAAATAACCTGATATTGCAATGCAGTGTGGCAGAATGTATTGTGGCTCTGCACTGTGAAGAATAAGCTTCCTAAAAACTACTTGATATTTGATTGCATGGTTTATAGTGTTCAACCAGTGCCAATCAACAGCCCAATCAAGAACATTCAAGGCATACATCTCCCTCCTCCTGCATTCCAGTTCTAGTTTCATTAGTAAACTTTGAGACAACTGAATAAAGTCATGATTTTCCTTCAGTACAGTTTTCTTCTGTTTTTGCTGTGAGCTCAGGACACAGGAATGAACGGGAAACAGGCCCAGATATCGCAATTAACATTGCAATTATAATATTGAAACAAATTATAAGAATTATAATTCAGGGAAATAAAGAACGACTACAAGCTGTTGAAACAAACTACAAGTCAAAGGCCCTAAGAACTCTCTTACAAATTTGCCAAATTAAAGCCTGCCCATTTCATCAAAAGACTAAAGTAAGAGATCTAAACATTGAATTATTAATATTCAGACCTTAATATCTTGTGTACTATTAACAAGTATCAAGACATTACATGCCTTCCTGGAAGCCCACATGTAGCAGAAAAGTGTGACAACACCTCACACACAGGAGCAGTGTTCACAATAACTACCAAAACGTCAGGGGCGAACTCATCTCAGTCCCGTGTGACAGGCCACACTGGGATTACAGTGGATCAGGGCTGACAGGTAGAATCGCCTGAGGGCCTCTGGGACCAGGCCCAATGCCACCACACCACATCACTCCATCTAATCCTGTCAATCTCCAAAGATACAGCGGAGACAACACACAAACAAGCTGGAAATAAATCCCGACCGGAGCTTGATGAACAGCCCTGCTGGAAAAGCAGCCATTTGGAGCCATGTGGCAGGCTCATGAATTTCAACCTTTGGCACCAAACAGACAAGACTTTCAGAGCGCAGCATAGAGTCAGCCTGTTTAAACCAAGCCAACCGGCATTCAGCCCCCTAATGAGTTTCTGCAGTTCAGCAGCACCTGCTATAGCTTCTGCATCATCTTCTTCTTTCAGCTGAGATCTGTACTGTGCAAATTACAGCTATAATAGAATGTCATTAAGAATACAATGAATTTGTAACTAATAGTGAACCATTCCAGACTCTGCTCAAAATATGGCTACAGAGGGAAGAGAAAAAGAGGGAAATAGAAGAGAGGAGAAAAGCAGAGAAGAGAGAAGAGAGAAGCAAAAGGAGAAGAAAAAGGAAGGCAGAAGGAATGAGTCAAGGTGAGTAGAAGAAGAGGAGAGAGAAATAAGAGGAAAAAGACAAGAAAAGAGGAGATGAGAAACGGAGAAGAAGAGAAGGAGGAAGAGAAGAGGTGTGGAGGAAAGGAGAGATCTGACACATTTATAAAACTCAATTTTGTCATGAAAATCCCCACTAAATAGTTTCTCTATCAGAAATCTTAAGTTGTGATTCGTGTTAATGCTTGAACGAGCTGCAGACAGCTAGGCCACGGAAAAGATAATGAGAGGAGCTCATTAATGTGTGTGCTGGACAGACGGGAGGAAGACGAGACATGTTTAAAAACTTTCTCACAACCTCTCCTCCCCATCCTCCACGAGCCACTTCCACCTTTTAAAGAGCCAATTAAAACTACATGTTCAAGAAATTCCCAGACCTCGCAATTAACATAAGAGCACCGCTGATGACTCTTGTATTTGAGGAAAAATCATAAGTGTATTATTTATTATTTGTTCTTTATTTGAGTAACCGTTTAATTGGTTAGGCTATAAAGCAAATATCATCTTAATCATATTCCGTACAGCACCTTGATGTCATTTTTTCATTACTCGTCCTGAAATTTGGCATTGCTTCTCTTATTTGTACACTCTAAAGACCAACCTCAACATACTGTGTGTTTCTCTGGTTGCAGTGTAGTGTTTTGGGTCACAATGCTGTTTTACAACCAAAGAAATCAGTTTTGAAATTATTTTAAAAAAATTATTTTAAATGATCTTTTAATTCACAAAAAAGAATTCACAATTTTCATTGCACACAAAAGGGTTTTAATTAGCCAATGTTTATTACGGCAAGGTTAATCCCCAGACAAAAAGAATTCCATCCTTGAGCTTTTAGACTAATATAGCACCAAAGACCACATATGCAGGTCTGTTTTGAAGCATGTATATGACGGTTTGCCACAATGTTAATAGGCACAATATAAGCTTTAAATCTGATTGCTTTAAAACAGATTTTCCAATCTAGAGATGCACAAGTACGGGATTGTTAAATTAAACAAAAAAAATAATAAAGTGTATTATACTAGTCTGCAGTAATCATTGTCAAATTAATTTTGTAATTTAAAAATTGTTTTTCAGCAAAGGACACATATCAGGAATGTAAATCAGGAATAAAAATACAGACATCAAGAACCTAAAGCAATCAATACTCAATTTAAGATGCGGATACACCATTTCTGCAATCACGCTACTCCTCTCAGTGTCTAAATCACATAGCCAAATATCCCTCTTACGCTGACCGATTCTTCCAAAATGTTTAGCAGCATATGTTGTTGGCGTGTGCTCTGCACTGTAATTGAATCACACCAGAAAATATGAGTATTATTACACCTAAGAGAATGGGGCCACACATAACCTGACTTGACTTACACATCTCTTTTATTTGTGCTTTTCACTTTGGCCACAAAACTATTATGAGAAAATAATAATGGCAGCAGGTACAAACAGTAGACAAGCAAATTGTTAAAATAAATTAAAAAAAATATTTAAAGGTTTGTTATAATACTGTGCAGTAATTATTCCGTGATTAATTTCCAATAGCATTCTGTGGATTACGTTTTCCACTCTTCTACCTTAAACAGTGATATTTGAGGCTTGTAAGCAATACTCTTTACTTTGTATGTTGCAAATGTTTTAATTGTATTTTTGTTTTTTTTAATTAAGGCTAATATTACCAGGAGACATTAGCCTATTGGTTCCTGTCAAGCCAGCTGTTAAACTTGTTTTCTTTATGTGTGGAAAAGGTTCCAGGTCTTCCAGAGCTGTCAGCTGTGATGCTGAGGATGCTGCCTTCACTCACTCAGAGGTTAATGATGCTAGCCATAATGTGGCTAAACTTGAAGGAGATCAGGGACCTCTGACAGTGCGAGATGGAGCTCTTTTCTGCTATTTGTCTTGTTCAGCTCCTGTAATCTTGCTCTTTCACTATCTTGTTCAGACGTGGAGATGGAGGAAGAGAGCCTTCCTCTGCTCTGACACCACAGCGCGCTCTTATTGAGCTCATTTGTTCAGCGGGTTGTCAGATATAGCAGCTGCTAATGAGAGACTAGAAGAGAGCGGCAAACCAGCTCCATTGAGGAGAGGCTCACGGCCATGGCAGCTCGCTGCTGCAGCCTCACTGAGGACACTGCCGCCAATTCGCTGTGGGCATAATTGACCAGAGGTGGGTAGACAAGCCTAAAAACCACATGGTGAAGTCTCAGTACTTCAATGCAATAATGAAACAACGACTCAAGTGGAAGCAGAATTAGCTACCGAAAAAGCTACTTAAGTAGAAGGAAAAGTATTAGTTCTAAAAACTCTTCCTTATTGTACAACCCTGACCATACACCTACTGTCTATAAACACAGGAATTAAAGTTTGTTAAGGTTTATTCTTCTCTTTTTGACATGCTTTTATCTGAATAGAAAATACAAAAGTTTGGAAGTGAATAGTTTCAGTAAAACTAAAGTGGTGCAGCAGCAGAACAGAAGTCAGACGCTAAATTTCGAGTAAAAGTCCTGACTTGTGCTTAATATTTCAGCTCATCTCAAAGGTGTGACTGGATTCCTTCATACCAAACTCATACAACAATGTCTTTATTGACCTCGCGCATATGGGAACGGTCATGCTGGCAGCGGTAAGGCCCTTCCTCATACTGAACGTATCATTGTCTAATATGTTTTTGTATGTTGTTTTGTGAATGTTGAGGGTAGCACTTAAAGAAGGGTGGCAAACCCTCTCACCCATCATTAATTTAAATATTTCTCATTTTTGTGGCTAATTGTTAAAATCACTGTTTCATTTTTGGTTTTTGACAGCTTTTTTTGGGCTTGTTTCCAAAAACCTCTTTAATCATTTTTCTGGCAGCTGTTTTTCTGGCTACACTGGGAGAGACAAGAATCGAGCCATGTATGAACAGCTGAATGAAGCTTTCTTTCCTATCTGCTTGCCTTAGTTTCGCCTGAATTGTAGCCCATAGCCTTACACCAAGATCAGTCGAAATAAAGGAAAGTGGATATGAAAGGCAGTTTCATGAAACTATTTAATTATAGCTGAACATTTCAGCAGTCTAGTGATCCATCCAGCTCACATCTGTTGCCGTTTGCAATGGCACTAGTAGCATAATACGTTTCATCTTCATTACTAAGGGTCTCCCCTAAACCATAAAGAAACATCTCCAGACCAATATTACACCACACACTTTCCTGTATGTAACATTGTCCTGCCATTTGACAAACTCACATTCGTCCACCAGACAAAAAGTGAAAGAAGGAATGAGCACAATGTGCATCAACAGTTTAAAGCATATACTGTAAAATGTAAAAAAGGAAGTGATGTCAGTGTGTGTGCTGCTCAAAATTTCACCTGAAAACTTTTATCGAAAGCTCTGCTTAAAAAATAGCCTCTAACAGGATGACTGTTATGACTGTTATGACTTTGATCACCAAAAAATGTGGAAATGTTTCACAATTATTGATAGATTAAAATTAGTCCATTAAATAGAAGCATTGATTAGAATCAATGTTTTATACATAAATTATGAGTAAAATCATAATGACAGCGTAATGATGTTTATCTTTACCACATAATCACAGATACAATAGTCTACAAACATAGAATGCCTGCTAACTGACGCTAAGCCTGTGGATGCATGAATATTTCATGAGCTGTATGAAAATAACACATTTACATTAATAATTACTGCTGGCAGCCTGCTACAGAAACAGTGCTGGTGACTGATTTGGAACTGAATAGAGGGAGCTGTACCAATCAACAGAGCAACCAACATTTCTCGAAAAGAAGACTTAGCCATTTGTCCTGTCACCATTACGTACACAATTAATCTTATAGCCTTTTCATTTAGTATATATAATTGATTATTCTACTAGGGATGAGATAAGATCAGCAAAATAATCGATTAAAATCTATACAACACAACCAGACAATAATAAAATAAAAACGAATACAAAAAAGGTTGAGATACATAAGGCTGCAAGTAAACAGTCAGTTTGTAATGTTGATGTGTTGGATACAGAAAAAATGGGAAACCATAAGGATCTGAGCGACCATAAGTGCTCTAGGGAAGGACCAATGGAAAACCAACGACAGGGTAATGGGTGCCCAGGGACCTCTGATGTGCATGGGGAGGCTAGCTAGTCTGGTCAGACATCACAGAAGAGCTACACAGTGCATCACCGTTTGCTGTGTATGGAACTGTGTAACTGCAGACCAGTCAGAATGCCCACACTTACCCCTGCCCATCACAGACCAGTGAAGTGATGGCAGCAGGATGTGTGTATACACACACACACACACACACACACACACACACGTTTATTCAAATGTCGTTTCGTTACTGGGGTATTGTTGGCTAGATCTTCAAAATAAAACTGCTGAATTTGTATCGGGCATCCCTGTAGGTCTGAAATGCTCAATACGTTTCAGTTTAGAAAGAGAAATTCTAGAAAGAAACTTCATTTTTAAGTCTCCAACTAGCTTTATAGTCACATCTGATCTTTGGTGCAATATGACTTGCAGGATTAGAGGAAACATTGTGGTTTTCTATCTGAGACAAGCTGGATCAGATGACACAGTTTCTATTGGAATAACACTGGTGGGTACTAAGAGAGCTATCACCTTCATATCACATTACCCTTGCTTCCAACACACACAATCCGCCTGATCCTCCATATCCCATTCCCTTTTCACTCTCTCTCTCTCTCTCTCTCTCTCTCTATCTCCGCCCTTCTCTCTTGGCCTGACCAATCTGATACTTAAGAACAATACTGCAGATAAAAACAAAAGTTGAAAAGAGTTTCTCAATGTCACAGTAGTTCTTTAATGAATCACTTATTTACAATTACTTAAGTAATTTCTCTTTTTCTCTTTTACTCAACCAGAGTACTTTTAATCAAGTGGAGTATTGTTCCTGCAACTCCAAGCATTTGTCTTGAAAAAGCATCCCTCAGTAGTATTAAAAGCTGGAAGTTTCACACTATAGAATATAGAATATGCAGACAGTGAGAAACAGAACTGTGTTGCATCCCCCCCACCCCCCATCCCCCATACTTCCTTCAATGCGCTCAAGCTCTTTCTCTGGAGTAAAACATCAGAACTAAACATCGCTGTCTTTGCAGGAGATGAAAAAAGAACAAGCACAGTCGATGAAAAAGACAGACAGGAGACAAAGAGGGAGGGAGAAGAGAGAAACAGAAAGAAGTACTTGAGGAAGGATGGAAGGAAATAAGAGTAGAGCACTGAACAGGAGAGAAAAATAATAGCTTTCCTAAATCACTGAAATTGTGCTTGTTTGTAGTCGTTTAAGTTGCAGTTAAACAGAAATGTTTTTTCATCAGAAGGAACGTGCGTCGGGTCCCAGAGGCCACTGCAGCAGAGTCTCCACTGCCAATGAGCAAACACACACACACACACACACACACACACACACACAGCACTGCACCCTACATGGATCATAAATATTGAAGGGGTAAAATCAGTTTGTACTAGGATGGATATTTTACAGCCCTGGAGCACAAGAGTCTTTAAGAACCTCTAACCTGCAGTAATAATGTGTGGCTCCACATGATCTACAGCTCAAACAGCACGCACTGTCAAGTACAGAGAGGAAGAGTGAGAGAGAGCAAGAGACAGAAATAGAGAAAGGGGGGATAAAGGCAGGAGGGAATCAGAGTGAGAGGTAGAGTGAGAGATGGAGACTGAAGGCGAGAGAGAGAGTCAGAGTGAGAGAGCGAGAGAGAGGACAGAGCTGGTAGAGTAAAATTAAAGAGAAATAAAAGACTTTTTGTGTGACCTAAAAATCAAGCGTTCCACTCGGAGACGTAATGGAAGAGATGCTTGTTTTGTGTGCTGTAGCGTGGCTGAAGCTTGGCGGTGTGTGGGGCCGTGCTGTCAGACTGAGCGCTAATGAGCAGCAAATACCAAACAGAATCCACAAGCACAGCTTTCAAATGAACTGTTATATTTAGGAGAGTGGCAGAAACTGCTATGTTATCATGCATGCTGGGCTTGGGAAAGAAATTCTTTTGAACCTCTGATACACTTGAACAGACAAAAAACAGAACATTTTTTCAAAACTAAAACAAAAACGTTTTTCCCCCTGCACTATACACGGGCAAAATTATACTACATTTGTTATGAAAATGCAGTTGATCTGTGTTCTAGAAGGACTGACAACCTAACCTACAACATACAGAAAAATATACAGTGACCTACATTATCACAATAGTGAAAGTGACCGTTTTGACTATTATTGAACAGGTTAAAGGGGGCAAACAAATGACACAGAACCCTTAAAACAGAACTACACAATATTTTCCAGCCCTACTGCTGTACACATGGTTACACAACTACACACACACTACACTTTGTTCTCAAAAATAAGGGGGAGGATAATATTTCTGTCCTCAAAGACTTCTATTAGCACAGGATTATCAGAGGTCCTGTTTGGACTGTAAATTCTAATAGACACCAGCAGAGTCCACTGCGGCTGTCAACTAAACTTGTTGACTTTCATTATCGAACAAAGAAAGCAAAGCACAAAACATGCAGCCTTGAAGAATATTGACCTCCAGAGATTTAGGTGAAGGCAGCAGTGAATTAGTGCACACACTGCTAAAAGAAATGTGTGTGTGTGTGTGTGTGTGTGTGTGCCTACATATTAGACAGCTTCATATTAGACACTAACCTTCTTGGTAAAGTCCATGGCTTTGAGGATTGAAAGGTTGAGTGTCTCCAGAGATGCCAGCACACCCTCATACTCTCCCATGTGTTTGGCAAAGTAGTCTGGAGCAGAGGGAAGAGGCAATTAAACATATCACACAGGGAAATACACAAACCCACACACACACACACACACACACACACACACACAAACTACGAGCAAACACAAACCATAAGCATAAAAAGAGAAGGTCTGAAGGTTTGCACAGTTTCTCACACTCATTAAAATAAAAAGCCAAAGCAAACAAGAATAAGAAAAGAACCCTAACTGTGACCTAAGCACATGACCAACAGCTTATTGTTTTAGTAGAAAGGTGACAAGATAAATTATGATAAGTCGGCAGGGCTATAAAAGTTAACAGTTTAATAATGGGCTGATGCAATCAATTATTAATGATGATTTTAATGAAATTAACACATTTCCTAGCTTGATGCTTCAAATTATTCATAGTACTGCAGGCTGCTTGCTCGCTTCATGCTGCTGTGACATAATTCACAGACCTCATGATGTACAACACCATTACTTTTTTAGGATGGTGTTTCCCTATTTTGCCTGTCACTGTGAATCACAGGGCGACCCACTGCAGTGTGTGTATGCAATGTAAAGCTTGAACTGGAGTTTCACTTCACAGATCAGACTGAATAATAACTCTTAACATTAATGACTAACATTGCTGTTGTTTGGATTATGAAGAGTACAAGGAGTTAACGGATTGGTATATTAGTACCCCTCCATTCCTAAGAGTTCTAAATACTACCAGCTGTTTTTATGTAAGGAAAATATTTACAAGAGTTTATACTGCTGTCACTCTCACACATGGGAGAACAGGATGCAATAATGATGAAATTCATCACCATATTCATGCAAAAATCTGTACGTCTGCATGCGCACACACACACACACACACACACACACACACAATTGTTCTGATACTCACCACAGAGTTCCTTAGTATCAACATTACTAACACATCACAGGAAAAGTGGGCAGCATATGGAAAAATAGAAAAGGAGAGGCAGGAGAAGAGACGGATAAGAAATGGGAAAACTCAAACATGCAGGCACATCACACCAGATTCTTTATCACAGGGATAAAGACCACACACAGACACACACACATTCACTCACACCATCTCCGTCTTAATGAATTACCGATTACTGAAGTGCTGCATGGGCAGAAAGAGTGACTCAGGTGATCTCAGTTCATGAATATGTCCAAGTGATAAACAGTAAAGAAAAGCCAGTTGAGTGTTATGTGAATTGATCGGAGCAAGGAAGTGCACAAAAGTTTCTTCAGTGAAGTGCACACAGTCAATAAATCAACCTGCTTCTGAAGAGCAATGGCCTACTATGTAAATCACAGCTAATCAATTACCTAGCCAAAGAACAGCACAGGAAAAGTGACTCATTGGTGGCAGAGGTGATGGATGATGGCACGCTTCTTGTGTTCATGGGCTGTATATCTGTAGCATGAACTATACCACCTATAAAAGATGTGGTACTACAAAACATCACATAAAGAAGCTACAGAAAACTACAACCCTCTTCTACCTGTCCACTAAGGCTGTGTCTGAAAAAGGTGAATGAACCACATTGATTCTGAATGTTAGAGCTAGTCATTTGCTAGTTTTGACCACACTTGTACCTTCAATGGAGAGAGAACGATTGCAGGAGGAGGGAGAAGTCGGATCTCATGGAAAACCACATTTCTCTTGATTAAAAAAAATGTATTTCAAAAATGCATTTCATAAGTATAAAAAAAACATTTACTCTCTAGTTTCTGGCATTTAGCCACACTAAAGTTGAAAAGAAAAAGTCATTTTAAGTATTTCATGTATCATTTAGTGTTGTCTTTTCATGCCTTAAGCGTGGAAATTTAACCAGTACGATGCAGAGCTCACAAACCGGCTGTTACAAACATTACTGAAACCCCAAGCCCCCAAAATGTATGTGACAGTCTTTTTGTGAAAAAATAAGACCCAGTGTATAGAAGTATGTTCAGACTTATATTGCTAATGCAAGCTGTTTTTGTACGTCTGGACCTGAACGAACTGTCAGTTTAAAAAATAACTAAATATAATCAAACGAAACCATGATGAAACCTGAGATTGCATGATACTTTAAGTCAAATCACTTTAAGGCATCAGATTTACATTTAGTAGTAACTGAACTAACTAAGTGCCTTGAAATAAACAGGGTAAACCGTTTATCCTTCTTTTGACCTTCTTTTAAAGACAATCTAAGAAATGAATAACAGACACATGGCTTTAGAAATGATGCTTTTCCGAAAGTGGCTTTTTTTTAAGCTCGAGATGTCACGGACATGCTAATTTGCTGTTGTTTTCTTCTGCTTCAAACACATGTGGCCGTCACATAACGAGCTTGATGTGGTAAACAGTATGTCTGAGGACCTAGCAGGACAAAAGAGGCTTAGGTTGGGGGAGAGAAAAGGAGGAGGAGGAGGAGAGAGAAGATCATGAAAAGAGCACAGCTAATGAAGACTTTAGAGGACAGCAATTCACCTGGCCTGTCTCCTGTCCATCCTCTTACTCTTTCATCTCTGCCTGTTTCTCTCTCTTTTTCTCTCTCTCCATCCTCTTTTTGATCTTCAGATACTTTCTTCTTTCTTTAAAATAAGAGGTTTCATCACCAACAAGGAGCAAAGGACACCTCCTCTGCCTCCGCACAAGAAAGGAGCATCAGAAAATAAATGACATTTGCAGATGGCAGATGGAGGCTGACAGTGACCCAGGCTAATAAACCTCACAGCCTTCGTGGTCCTCTTTTTCTGAGAAACCCGGCGGCCCTCTCTCTTTTGCGGAGGTCTTAAAGTTCATCTTCCTCAGCCTGACATACAGTCTCCCGACAGCCTACAGAGGAGGGGTACAGAGATACAGCCTTTGTTCCTGAACTGGAGGGAAAGTGTTGAAGGCCCTGTCCCAATCCTTCAGATTTCTTTCCTCTCAGTGAGTTGGACAAAGAAGCTGCGTCTTATTTGCACTCTGACCTTGTGATTCTGACATGAATAATAATTAGGGATAGATATCTCTGACCATGTAAATGCAGTACTTTAGGAAATTATTCAATTCATTTTGAAAACGTTCATTTTAAAAATGCACAAACGTGCCTGAAGAAATTATTTACACACTGGTGGAATATAAACAAGACAACACAACTACTTATTTTTATATAGGCTTAAGTAACCTTAAAATGATATTTTAGCAAAAGAATACTTCATTAATTATAGTTCATCTCATTTAATGTATTATAAAAGCAATAAGCCACAAGAGGCCATGCATTACAGGAAACTTTACGTTGGATAAGGGGTGCTGGTAGATACAATGTAAAGCATAAAATGACACCGGCTAGTGTGGCTTATTGCTTATATAAAATGGCTTATAAAAAGCTTATTGCTTTCATATGGTAAAATTCACAATGCTGAAAAATAATTTATTATTATTAATAACAACTAACATTCTCTCCTCCAAAAAATGGGCCAGATTCATGAACTCAGAGGTAGCCATTCTAAGCATAAAAATTTGCAGCATAGTATTTTCAGTCATATTCAAAATATGTGGGTTTACACAGGCCTCAATAAAAATCAATCAAAGGTGACATGTTAACATGATAATAATGTAGCTGAATCACCAGAACCGTGCGCTACAAGCTGTCAATGTGTTTTCACATCCTTAGGAATAAAATAGAGCATTTTGTTTGTTCAAACACTTTGGGTACAAGCATTATTCAAAGTGCTGAAATTGACGAGAATTTACTTTGAAAATAAGTAATTTTGTGTGACAGGCTTTGGTTGGACAATCTGCGATTTCTCCAAACATCTGATCCATGACTGCTGATCTTACATCTAGCAGATCGTTTCTCTGCTGATTTGGACCGTATTTGTGTACGACACAGTCTCCATGCTGATTAGAAGAAAATGAAAGAGGGAGGGAAGAAAAGCAAATCTGAAGAAATCTTCCCTTTGAGGCACTTCCCTCTCGTGTCCAAACTCACACTTTGTGAGAGCTTATGAAGTGGAGGAGATATCAATAAAGCGAGAGAGAGATTCCGGAGAAAACATAGCCGAGGCAGTCAGAGAAACATCTCAACGTGTTGAAAAACAAAGCCACACAGGGGGAGAAGGAGGAAGACGCAGAGCGAACTGCATCGTGTAGTGATCTCTTCCTCGTTCTCCATTTGATTCCCTTCTACTCCTGTCTCCGTCTCTCCCTTCCTCCTCCTCCTCTTCCTTTTTCTTCCTTCTTGTCAACACTGTTCTCCTCAGCCCTCACCCACACTCCTCACACTGCTCTCTGTCTCTCTCTCTGCCTCCCTCTTCTCCCATTCTTTTTGCCTTGTCTCTCTTTCTTCAGGGGCTGGTCAGTGGTTTTCTCTGGCGGTTCATTATTCAGAAAAACGTAGGCATGGAGAGAGAAGAGAGACACAAAACAGAGGCAAGACGGAAGAGAGGGGGGCTGAAAGAAAGAGTGGTAGAAAAACAGACTAGGAAAGGAGGGAACAGAGTGTCGTGTAGGGAAGTGACAGAGAGTGTCAGAGAGATACAGAGAGAGAAACAGAGAGAGAGAAAGAGAGAGCGAGAGAAAGAGAAAAAGAGAGAATGAGAGAGAGAGAAACAGAGAGCAAGAGAGAGAAGTGAGGTAGAAATCGATACAGAAAAAGGAGAAAGGTATGACAGCGAAAGAGAGAGAGAGAAAAAAAACAGAAAGAATATTTGGTAGAAGAAAGGGACAGTGAGAGAGAAATAGAGAAAGGAGAGAGGTAGAAGACAGAAAGTTACAAATAGACCCAATGAAGGGAGAGTCGATGTAGATTAAATGGAGTGAGATGTGCTGCTATTTTGCTCTTCTCTCTTTTAGTCTCTGTCTCTGTCTTCCTGCCTGTTAACTCCTTTCTTGTTCTTACTACACTTCACTCCATCCTTGGTCCCCCTGTAGGTGAGAAACACTGTGAGCTACACTGACACACTGCTCTGCTTCATGGTCACGGTGAGCCCTCAGTGCCCTGGACCCTTACCTGGTGTTATCAGAGTCAATGGTGTGGAACAGCTTCTCCAGCTCCTCCTCGTTCAGGGTTCCGTCAGAAAAGAATGCCTGGAACTCATCCAGGGAAAGCTTTCCATCGTCTGTAAGGGAGAAAAGAGAGAGGGCAATGTCTTATGCCTTATGATGTTCCAATGATCTTGAAGACATTTTTATTATACATAAAGGAAATATGATGAGGCCACAGTGTAGAGCATACACTGTTTAGTAGGAGCTGTACAGACTGGTACCCCTATCTCTAATGTGTCCACAACAACAACAAAAACACATCATACACATGTGGAATAAAGTGCAACCATGCAAGGATCTCTCGTCTAACTAATTATCAATAACTCTACACACATTTTAGAAAGAACCTTTTCTAGGTCTAGAACCTAGAAAGAACATTCTTCTGTTGTTTCCATTCGACTACTGGTCCAACAGAAGTGCAGATACAGAGCCAGCGACAGTGGTGAAAGGTGGGAAACCTCTGATGTGTGGTGATGTTAGGGTGTGTGCATGCGGTCTGAGAGTTTTGCTAAAATACGAGGACAAGAGACAGAGCAGTCATGCTACATGCTTCGTCTTCTTTTTATGGTGATTGGCAACTTTTCATTATATTCTGTTCGGTTCCCTGAATAAATCCGCGTAAAACTGGGGGTTTACTGTACTTTCAAATCATGACTTCTATGTTTCTATTGCAGTTCAGTATGAACTAGCTTTTTCATTAAAAGGGACAAAGGCACAAAGCCCTGAAACGGCTTGTTTTGAAAGGGTCTGAAACTGTTAATAATAAAGCTGGTGAGATCTCTTTATGCGAGAGTGATTTCGTGCAAAGAGCATCATGAACATGTTTTGTACCCTATAGACTGATTATAACTTGTGTTGCATAAAGGTGAGTTTTGCATGTTCCCTTTAACCACCAGGCCACCAGCTGCCCCATCACATCATGCCATTATCATTTATAAAAACAAAGTTTAGAGTTTATCATTATTGTTCACTTAATTTTACCAATTCGACTTTCCCTGTTCCATCGACATTTATTAATGCTAGTTTGAGTCACAGATCATTATGTGCCCCTGAACTGTAAAGACTGCCAGTTTTGAGACATAATAATAAATAGAAAAAAAAATTGCCCACATGCATGCCACCCGAAGGACAGTTTATTTTATATGTGATGCGAAATCAGTGGCTATTTGATACAAACTTGTGTCTTACAGCCATAATGTGCTTTTACTATACTAATTCTGACTTATAACTGACTTTTGCAAAACGTTTCAGTACAACTGTCATTATTTCCAGCTACTGTACAATTGCAATGCTTATAGGCCTTCCAATACCTCTGTGCAACTGCCCTAACTCTTGACTCATACTCTCACATACACAAGCACACACATTGATTAATGCTGTTAGAACAAAACCTATTTGTTTGGGTATTTTTTCATTATTTTCATTATTTTCCACATACATCTCTTTTGTGAGACTTTTTGCTTCTCTTGTAATGTTATTTTGCATGTGGGAGCACATGGAATGGGAATGTCAATATTTGTTAAAGAACTTTCTCTAGACTATCAGCTATTTATTCTGTACTAGCAGGAATGTATTAATCTACCCAGTCTGCTGCATGTAAGTACAATTTTCAAGATGAAAGGCCTCTGCCTGTGTCACAGTTAACACAAAAATAAACTTTACTTGCCCTCGGTCAGGTCCCTCTCTGCAATTTCTAGCCAGTTTCTGGAAGATGATTAAATGCAGTGTATCGTCTTGATAGCATCGTGGGCTAAGCAACTGATTTTAGAAAGCAAGTCAAGAAGTGTGTGTGTGTGTGTGTGTGTGTGTGTGTGTGTGTGAGAGAGAGAGAGAGAGAGGGAGATGGAGAGAGAGAGAGAGAGAGAGGGAGAGAAAGTGAGGGGAAGAGAAAGTATTTCCCATTTTACATGTAGGGGGTTGGGAGACACTTGGGAAAGCAGGCATTAATTAAGCGATGTGACCCACTTTGTGGTTCCGTTTTCC
>JBBPDB010000019.1:258621-277674 GCA_037974465.1 Brachypetersius altus | reverse complement strand
GTGTGTGTGTGTGTGTGTGTGTGTGTGTGTGTGAGAGAGAGAGAGAGAGAGAGAGAGAGAGAGAGAGAGAGAGAGAGGGAGAGAGAGTGAGGGGAAGAGAAAGTATTTCCCATTTTACATGTAGGGGGTTGGGAGACACTGGGGAAAGCAGGCATTAATTAAGCGATGTGACCCACTTTGTGGTTCCGTTTTCCACTACGGAGTGTCTCACACACTGGAAACACAGCCACCGCCCATCCCCACTCTTCCCCCACTTTCACTGCTGTGGCATCCTGGCACAAATACACCTCTACGCTGTAAGAGTGCAGTGCTGTTCAAACAGGAGGACATGTAGTTGTTCTGCTCAAATCCTTGACAGTCCTTATTAGTGTTAGCCCACACTTACGCCTTCAGCGGGACAGATGAAGGCTAGAAGAATGGATAGTCTCTGGAGCTGAGGCCAACTTCTCTAACCTAGTTCTTTGGGCTTCATCTCATTCCAGTATGAATACTCTGGGTAACCGGGGAAGTTGTTCTAGGCTGCCTGTGTTTGTTTTAATGTCAGTGGATGAATGTCACACATTTACTGAGATGTCTTTCAGTGCACAGAAATCTACAAAGCTACAAAGATGCCACTGTCTATAACAAGGGTGACCAAGTCCAGTTCAAGTTCTTGAGGGTCAGAGGCCAGCACAGTTTTCCCAGCGCAAACACACCAACCAAGAAATCTGCTCTGACTTTGTCAGCACCTGGAAATCCTTAACCAGGCTCCTACATGACTAGTCAGTTTGAATCAATGATTATTATGAGTTTTGATGACTATCAGTAACTGCTGGGTCATTTCTGGAAGATGATTTTGCCAACATGCTCTGCAATAAATACAACACATGTTTGAAATGTGTGACGTTAGAACACTGAAATCAGGTAAATGTTTAGATGAAAGGGTAAAAAAAATACATGCATCCATGACCTTCTGAAGCTAGGAGTATGTTTCCGCACTCAAGATTTTGACAGTTGCACAAATTAAACTTAAACACACAGCTTTAAACTGATCCCTAAAGCTTTTAACTTGAGATAAATGCTCATGACATTTTCTGCAAGTGGCCACTGGCCTGACCAGTCATTTCCACTAAATGGATTGTTGAGGTTTCTAAAATGTGTGTGTGTGTGTGTTGTCTGTGTTGTGACTGGGCTTTATATAGACACAGGCACAACCTCTTTGGTGCAGGTTCTTTCCTGTGTGAGTGTGTGTGTGTGTGTGTGTGTGTGTGTGTGTGTGTGTGTGTGTAGGCAGTGGACTGCAGGGACCACAGAACCAGCACAGACCTTGCTGCTTCCTACAAAAAGGAGGCAATTAGCACTTTCCACTGTCTGCTGCAGTCTTTCCTCTCAGAGCCTTCCAGCACAAGTAACACTCTGAGTGTTTCCTTTCTCATCTCGCTCATTTTTAACTCGTCATATTTTCAGGGGGGTAAGGGAGGAAAAGTATGGTGGCTGGTTGCTATGACAACCAAGCGAAAAAGGATCTGACCTTCTTCGGAATGTCTCAATCTTCTGCTCTAGCGCTCTTTCCACTCATCTCTACCTCTTTTTTTTAGTTCCCTTCTCCTGTTTTTCCTACTTTATCTCCCATTTTCATTACTTCAAATGAGTGAATATACTTTTCTAAGAGATATGCTTTCTGCATCAGTGGTTGTAGGGCTGACAAACACACGGTCTATAAATAGCTACTGTGATATTGCCTTTGCAGTACTGATATCGCAGAAGGCTGAAAAATGAAAATGAGTTTCTAGCCACTTTTTTGTTTCTGCTTTTTTGCGCTTGCCAAAATAAAAATAATATTTTGTTTAGAAAAACACAGGCCACAATTGACTAAGCTACTTTACTGATGAACCACTGTTTTTTTGTCAACATAAATTGGAAATCATAATGCATTTTGTCCATACCGTGAAATGTGTGAGTGAAACAAGGTATCAGACCCATGGAGGGTTGGAGTTTTTTCAGCATATTTTGCAACAGAATTAGCATCCAGTATTCTCTCCAGAGCATGTAGCAGTAGCTGATATTTACTCACCATCAGAAAAGAAAAGAGAAAGGTTCATTCCTGATTCACAAACGGATTTGACCAGAATTTTCAATAAAACAGAGTCGTCACAGAGTTGTCACTAGAGACTAAACTGGAGGGAAGTTAATTAGCTCTTATTGCTGACTAATAATGATGGCTATAGGCAGCTTGCGAATTAAAAGTCACAGTCACTTTCTCAACCAGTCAATATCTGTATCTGACACTACGTGCACATTGCCCAGGCATCCAGACAACGGCTTAAGCAGTAATGGACCCCCTTTAATTTGAGTTTCGGAGCATGCCCCCCCCCACTCTACTCTGAAGGGATGCATCCAGATGCCGTTTTCATTAAAGACAGTAAATAAAATGTTACTGGAAGAGACAGATAGACGGATTAACTATGCGGCAAACAAGAATTGCTATGGTTGATTCTAATTCTTCACCTTCTTTTTGGGTAATTTTGATTATTTTTAACCCAACGAAGGAGGCTGAATAAAAAGTTGAAATACACTAACTGCATCTCCAATACTTTCTATTAGACAGCTTTGCAAAAAATGTATATTTATATAAATGCTTTTTAAATAACATAAATCAAATAAACAAAAAAACACTGAAAGTAAGAAGCAACTGGCTAGTGTAGAAAGTCATTGGACTACAGCAGTGTGTACAACACCTGCGTTCAAATGAAGTGAGGGTACTCTTACCAGCCTCACATTACTTACATCATTAAATTACAATGCAGATCAGTCAAAATCGAAATAATAAACTGTCTGATTGTGAATTTATGTCAATTCAGATTTTGCCCGATTTCAATTATGCATCAGTTTGCCTTTTAAACCATGTTACTCAGTCACACAGTAAGTGTTTCTGTGCAATGTTTGTGTAATAAACTACAAATCAAATATTGATTTTACATGTTGTGGTGCATCTAGGTACATTTTGCGTCATTCTTGGGCTGAACTACATACGGCAGTGTTTAAGGTACACAGTTTTAAATGTTGAAAAATGCTTTTTCCATAGTACATGGAAATCTTCATCCCTTCGTTTTTTCACTCCTCATGTTTATTGTATATGACTTACTGATTACCTAACTGACTGCCAATCTGGCCACTTCTTTGATTTGTTTGGTGCTGTGTTCTCCACTCTGAACCCTAGGGGGCCCACAGCGCTGTTTCCCCTGCTACGACCCACTTGATTCAGCTCATGAATGGGTTGGTAATTAGCCTGTGAATGGATGCAGGTGTTGAAATGAGAAAAACACTTGCAGTGTTTCTCAATGATGAGAGATTGTCTTTGCATTTCACCACTCCTCTCTCTGCAGTACACACAGCTGCCTCATCCCTCTACACACAAAGCCCCCCGCTGTTGCAGATAAGAAACGAGTGCCAGGGGCGGTTAGTGATTTGGAGTCTAGTGCATGGGCAGCGTTTGCCTGGTGTGGTAATTGACATACGTGGGAAAAAAGAAAAAACATGAACCAGATGGCCATCAAAGAGGATCTAAGATCAGATACACCACATTCAAACTTTCCCATGCAGCTTTCTGAAGTGATGCCAGCAGAGAGTGAAGTCTTAAATGAAGAGAATACAGATTGTTCTGGACACTTTTAAAACAAAAAACAATGTTGCGCCTTTATTGGTCATTTTATCATCAGGTACATCTGCTGTGTAGGTTTCCCTTATAGGTACATAATTACCAACTACAACCCAAGATATTTAGATTATGGACCATTACTGCAACAACAGCAACAGTAACATTTTAGGTTGAGAATGTGGGTTGAGAACGGTCCATGTGGATGGATAAATAACAAAAAGTGTGCACTGATAAGGTAGGTGTTTCTAATAAAGTGTCCAGGAAGTATAATTCAGTACTATGCATTTTTACTCAAGTAACATTAACTTATAGCATATTATTTCTGATGTTTCACATTGCAGAGGTATTTGACACAAAGCTGCCAGCCATTAGCTTTGGTATATTTGGTTTTCGTTGTAGATTATAAAGTACTCTGTCATACACCAGGTTTTTAAGAAATGCTGCCACTAAAAATGCAACTTATGCTTACAAACCGAAAAGGACTGCACAGTGGGGGCCATGGGATCATTATTATTTAGTCAGGACTCTACATATT
The DNA here is from genome assembly GCA_037974465.1 of Brachypetersius altus. Lineage (NCBI taxonomy): Eukaryota > Metazoa > Chordata > Actinopteri > Characiformes > Alestidae > Brachypetersius > Brachypetersius altus. The sequence goes on along the minus strand of JBBPDB010000019.1, from coordinate 273,502 downwards.
TCCATAACATTTGTCTGTGTTCAGTGAGTCACTAAGAAATGCTGAACAGCTGGTGACTTCAAAACATGCTGCATCAAACTTCACATGCTGGGAAGGAATCTGTGCGCAGACTTCTTTTTCCCAGAAGACTAAATTGAGAGGAAAAAACATAAGATGATTACAAAACTCCAAGACAACTAATTTCACAGCATTTAAACTGAAATGTAAATTCTTCTAGCTAAATGGGAAAAAATGAAATGAATACAGAAAATTTCCACTTTCTTTTTCTCTATTAAATGACCTTCTATCATTTGAGTCAAGTGTATCATTTTTACTTGTAGCTGCGGCAACTGCTTATTTGTCCCTATGCTAATCAACACAAGCTGTACAAAAACAACACATGCACGCACGCACGCACCTGATATCACTCTCTATAATCCCCACTTCTAAACATAAGCTTTAAATAATGCCAGAATAATGTGATGACTGTAAACAAAATATATCCCTTCTCCCAAAAGTCTGTGCATAATTGTGAAGATGTACTAGAAATTAATGGAAATCAAACACTGAGCTAACCAGTCCCAGCTGCTCTCGCTGGACCAGGAGCGCGAGAGCCACGCGAGAGAGGAGTTTCTGATTAAACGCAAGACTGCATCAGCAACCCTGGCAGAGTCAATTAATGCATGTTATAACCAATCTGATTAAATTAAAGTTCACTCTAATGATTCAGCACGCCCAGCTGGGGCTTTACCGTCCCCCTGGAATCCTGAGCGGGTTGAGCAAGTTAGCGGCACTGCGAGAGACTCTGTATGTGTTTATGCTGCTTTAAGAAATGCTAGCAGTGGATTTTATACACTAAAAAGTTGTCTCCTTCACTCCAATGCGCACATTTCTACATGAATAAAATATGACGAACACAACCCAAAGTAAGTAAACTGAAAGACAAAATTGTGTTCATTTAATATTTAATGTGATTGTGATTCGATTGATAATTTTTAGTGAAGCAAGAGGAAATAATGTTCTTGATTTTAAAGTCAGTGTAATCAAATTATATTAATGGTCATTTTTATTAGTCCATGGTGATAAGAGAACTGCATTTCAGGAATACATTTCATTTTTTCATGATTCTATCACTCCAATAATTATAAAATGTCACTGGTATTATGCTATATTTCGCTTAAAAGTTTGGTTCTCGCAAGTAGGTGCTAATAAAACAGAAATCAGTATTATATTAGCAATGCATATGGGACAGTTTGTTATGAGGGTAGTTTGTGTTTTCTGAGTACAAAAATGAAAGAAAACATGCAGAACGAAGCAGGCAGTGGCTGCTTAAAACTTGATTATGTGGCAGTTCCTTTTGCCACCATTGGAATTAGTTTGAAATTGGGTAAGTAGCCATTATGAAGAATGGCCATTCGCATAGACATGTATTGGCAACAGAATTCTGAAATGCACATGTTTACAATTTATTATTTGATCCCTGGATCTGGTTCTCAGCATAAAAATAAAAAGTCAAACATCTATGGTCTCTTTTTTGTGTGCTTTCCCAACACTACACACCTTTCTCCAGCCTATGAGGAGCTTGCTAATTAGTTAATGAGCTGATTTAAGTGTGCCGAACAACGCACAAAAGTGTGCATAATGTGGGGTCACACTGAACTATGCTCCAGTAAAGCTATTGCTAACCTGGTCCCTTATCTCTCTCTTTCACTGGGACAATGAGTGCAGTGGTCTTTAGCATAATACATCCACACCCAGAAACGGACACTCTTCTCAGTTGTGCACAGGTGGCTACAGTAAATTAATCTTCCTGTAAATGTGCTGTTTCCTTATGCTTTTCTTATGACAGTAATGAAATACTAATCTTAAAAAGATTTATCTAATCCGCGTCTCAGCACTGGCATACATAACACTTGCGTTTATGTTTGATAGAAGAAAAAGACGGTAGAGTCAGAGATCAAATTAGAAATGTTTATGTTAATACCAAGCCCATTGTACAAATGGTGAACATATTGCCCGAAGAATTATCAATGACTCCGAGCAAAGAGCAACTTGTAAGTGTGAAACTTTTGGAACATTTGCAATCCTGCAGTCAAGGACGAGCAGCCTGCCAAATGGCTAATGCAAGTCCAGACCATCTTCTCCGAACAGAATACCAATATCCCACCTTTAATGTGAGTTGCTGTGTCCTGAATATATACTAGAGATAAAGGCAGTCCACTGATTCTTGAAGTGAAGATTAATGGCAGTGAGAGTCAGCATGAATCTGAAATACAACTTGTCTGCAAATGTAACTGCTTTTCAGTTGAGAACTGAAAATGTCTAGGAAAATACCAGGACCAGGAAAGACCAGGAAAATAATTTTGCATGTTTTAAGTGAAAAGGAAGAAGAGAAGAGAAGAGAAGAGAAGAGAAGAGAAGAAAAGAGAAGGGAAGAGGACTTCCTGCTGTCCATTGTCGATACTTATTCACACCCTCACTCTATAATTTTCAATAAGGATTAAACATTCTCAATTAATTTTTGCTCTTTATGGTGCGTGGAATGAATATGAAAATCCATTGTGCGGGTAGAAAGTGTTCTTGGGAACATATTTAAAAAGCCACTGTGTGACACATGCTGGGATGTGCTAGCAATAAAAAGATTCACTTAATCTTTTCTTTTGTGTTGTGGCAAAACCTCCAACAGGCCTCGACCAGGTGTGGAGAAAGCAAAAAGGACGAACGCTTCTGGAAGGAAATGAGGAGAACGTCTAGATGAGGGCCAGCTAGCTCTCAGAGGAAGACTAAAAGTAGATGAAAGAGATGAGCGAGGGATGTGACCCCAGATTGGATTTTCATTTGATTAAAGCCTTCAGCCATCTGGAGACTTCTCCACAAGCTTATGGAGATGCTGATGGTGCCATAGCAACACCAGGAGCCCATGCTCTAATAGGCAGGAGGAGTCTTTAGATTCTGTAACCAGGAGTAACTGGTTAAGAGAGGTTGGAAACGAACCGACATTATAGGCCAGTTTCCTATGTAAAGGTCAGGCCTAGTTCTTGACCACAATCTAACAAGATGATGCAGAATGATGTCATGTCAAAAGAGCCCTAAAGAAAAATGTTTTCACTTCTAGAGGAGACATGAATCACCAGGCTGCCCTTTAAGAGCTTGACCATTCAATTCTATCCACTCTTAAGAAATCGGAGAATGTTCTGGACAAATCAGACAGTCATTAACGGTGATTGAGCATTGTGTTCTGTAGGTATTGAGAGAGACAGACAGTTTTATACTTTTCATCCCAGTAGTGCACTTCTGCTCCCCATGACAGATCACTTTCCTCAGAGTCCAGTTATTGACTGCAAGTGGTTTATGGGTAGAAAGCTGCTGCTGCAGCACTATGATCAGCACTCACTGTCCTCGTGCATTACTGGAACTCCATAGAGGTGTAGATGTCACAGTCATTAGCTGGACTTAAGCACATGCAGGAAGTCCCGGCTAAAGGACAGTTTAGGCTGCAGGCTGTGATTCTGCAGAGAAAAACGTTATCCTGCTGATCAAATAGCCGTCGCTTCACTTTGGACAAGGCTTCCCTGGACAAGTCAGAGAGGAGAATATAAGATATCTTGCTTCATTAGGAGCACTGTTGAGAAGCAGGTTGCAAAGTTGCATGTAAGGGTGGGTGATATGGTAAGAACTCGATTTACAGCATTGCAGCGAGTAGTATGGCCACCACCAAGTTGAGATAAGTCAAATTTGAATTATAACAGAGACGTTTACTTTATATTTTATTTGTAGAGGAAATCTGAAGTTTTTAAATGTCAGTGAAAGATTTAAAGGCTAACCATGTCAGAGGATTTGTTTGAAATAGGGAAAAAGTAGCAGGAAAACGTCATTATTATTATATGTCATGATGAATGAGACAACATTTCAGTAAGAATGGCCATTCACATAGACATGTATTGGCAACTGAAGTCTGATTGGCCATTTTGTTGAGCGAGCCAAATGGAACTGTGTGAAATGTGTGCAAATGTAGACAGTGTAAACATACCGAATTTCAAATGTTCAGGCATTTTCTGAAATATTAAAATATGTACTCGAGTTGTTCTTGGCTACTTCGGCTGTTTTCAGCTCCCCACCTGCTCTTCCATCATCCAGAGACAACTGCTGTTTAAAGCTCTGATTGAGATTGTTGTTCCTATTATTGTGGACTAGAGACTCTCAGCTACTCTTCCAACAAAATCTTAGTTAGTGGCGCACTCTGGCTCTTTCACACTGCATGTGAAACACGAAAAGAGCCGCAAAAAGCACCTGGAGACCAGCTCGAATTCCTCATTCATGTAGTGGATAGTGGTGGATATGAATGTTTGTTTTTATCTTCCCTCCACATATCTGCTGTAATAGCACATTCATATTTTTCAATTATATGTTTATTTCCACTGACACGGACGCCTGCACCTCCTGAGCTTTTCTCTAAACATGCCTTGATCCAGTTGTTGGATGAGGCAGAAGGTCTTTAACATTAAACTTGCCGTAATTAACACCATGCTGAAGTAAGTCAGTAAAGCCATCCCAGGCTACAAAATGTTAGTGTCTGTTGCTTGACATGTGGGGGGTGTATTGTTTTGTCTGCGAATTTCAGCTTAGTCTAATCAAGGAGTAACAGGACAGGTGTGTCACCATAATCCCCAAGTGCCGGATTTGGGCCCGTTGTAGACAAGCGCATTGCCGCCCTTCACACAACACAAAGTCAAGCTCTTTATCGATTTCCCAATCTTTAGTTTTGTTTAATATTCTTCCATCTTAATTTTAACTTCAACTGCATCCTCCATTTTGCAAACAATTTTCTCCCGCCTGCTGTCTCTGTTGCTCCCGCCCACAGCAACCTTAAACCTGCCCAATCCCACAAGACTTGTGTTGGGTCCCGTGGGACTCGCGGTATCCCGCTCCCAATGCAGGGCTCTAGTGGCTAAATGTAACATTTTATGTCTGGTTTCTTCATGTGCTAGCTCAATTTAATAATGTCTCAGTCAAACATATGCAGTTACTGAACAGTGGTTATTGTTAATAACAACCTTTTTCTAATTAGTTATTTTCAGTTTTGTTTCTTTAAAAATATTACAGATAGATTTGTCACAAATTTGCTTTATAATAAAAGAGAATATGTATCATGCGCTTATAAAAAAAAGAGTATACAGTCCAGTCCTTTGTGCTAATGATACCAAAGGCCCCACTATCAGACACACATACATGTATTCACCCCCCACCCTACCAGACACACACACACAATCTATATAAGGCTGCTAATGAATTGGCATCTAAATGTCATTTGGACAGAGACCCCAGAGAGAGGCAGCTTTAAGCTGCATTTCCATAAAGTCAGCTTGGATCACCCCAGCCTAAACGTCTCTAATTAAAGAGAGCATGCAAAGGCCATATATTCACACATACACATACACACATATCACAATAATGACAGCCAGTGCACAAAGAAACGCATGTATGATATATGATCACTGCTTGTTCAGGTTGGTCCTTTCAAGCTCTTTCCCACGTACCTCAGAAATAGCCCACTGAAGGTAGTAATAACATCCTGCTAAATATACAATGCAATAAAGTTAGAGGAAATAAGCAAAATGTATATATTTCCCTTCATTTCCTCCATCATTATGGACACTTGGCATTTTCTTCACTCATAAAAGACAAAAAGGTCTCAAGAAAAAATGAAAGAAGATTTAGCAACCCAGCAGTAAAATCTGTCATGTAAATATCTGGCCAACCAAAGGAGCTTCTAATGTTTGATCAAATGTTCTCTACCTATTCACTAGAGTTTGCACAATATTGCAATATTTTTAATAAAAAAGTGGTGATACACAGAGGCCCAGACAAATTACTGACAAGGCCCTCATTTTTCTGTAAAGAAAACGCTTCAGTCAGCTGTGGTTCTGAAAGTGGTTGAATAGTGTAGTGGATAACACATTCACACACATGTGTGACTCTTGGTACTTACCACAGTGACTATGAATACATGTTTGTTAAATTTCACAGTTTAGCAACAAATACTGAAGTAAGAAGAATAAAGCACACACTTTGTTAAGTGTATACTTTTTAAGAGGCTGTCATAATTCTCAACGTATTGAAGCATGTCTTAGTGCATCACTTATCTTTAAAAATCATAAACTGTACTGTGGCTCTATAAGCATGGTAATACTGTTCTGTTGGGTGATTTCCAACATTTGATGCACTCTTTTTCAATGTCTCCTCATGTCTTATTGCATAGTAGAGGCTGAGCGATCACTTGACTTTGGACTCTGTGTGGCTGTGTGATATGGAGTAGTTTGCTCGGTTCATTATGAAAGTCTGAGAGCCCACCTGTAAGCACACAGTGGTTTGAGCAGAAAGGTCAGCTCAATGATTCACTCTTATATTTCTCTACTCAGGCTACATGTCGACTGGGTGAAAGTTTCTGATGTGGAGCTTAACATCAAAAGGTTCAAGCTCTCTACCACACAGATCTCCGGCTGATCCAGATCGGTTTGTACCACACAGATCTGGATCATGTCCACACCTGACACGATGATGTTCAGTGATCCTGCATGCATTCGACTGCAGGATGTTAAACCAATAGTGCACTAGAAAACTTAACACAATCAATGTTGCATCTTTGGTTGTGCACTGGAGCCAAGTTAAAAGAGCAGTAAATCACAGAAATAAACCTCATAAATCACATCTGGCACTTTCAATTATCAACTGACAGGTAAAATGCTCAGATCTCAAATATGTAAGTGTAGCAATCCGTACTTTTGCCTTGGACCTGTTTCAGGTAACTACAGCTCCATAAACTCCTCAGTCCTCAATTCTTTGTATCTAGTAGCACAACTCTAGCAGCACAACGTCTTCACTAGTGCTTTTTAAGAAAAAAAACATTGCAAACTTGCAAAATGACCATAATTACTTGAGTGGCACAACTGCCCTTTCATCGTTTTGATTCCTGGTAATGCCATAGTCATACATTAGAGCACTCTTATCCACCCTCCCTTCCTAACCAATCACAGTAATAGTCAAAGCAGGTGTCTGTTATCTAATGCAACCTTATTAGCATATAGCATTCTCCTAGAATCGCACTGAGCTGTCGAAAGATGCTGCATTAGCAGTTCAAAAAGATATGGTGGTGCTTAATGTGACTCAAAGGAAGCACATACTAGCCTTCTCCCTCCCAGTGGTGGCAATACTGTGTTATTTGGGCAAGAAAAACAACCAAAAAAGAAAGAAAGAAAACAGTAAGTCAGCTATGTACAACATTTTACTTAAACCTCATTATGTGCTTGCTACACTATTACCATGTGGTGTATATATGATACCGAGCTCCGAATCAGAAGAACAAGAATATCACTTTCTCAGAAGTGTTGTGGGAGAACACCCCCTGTTTTGGCTGTAACACAACACACTGCATGAAAGGCTCCAAAGCCAGAATGTTAGCACTTAGTCCTGAAGGTCTAGACAAAATCTACTTGGGACTAGGGTTGCACAACATATTGTCTGATAATTGCTATCAAAAGGCTGCAACATGCAAATGAGACTGTAACCAATCAAAGTGTTTCTAATATGGTGACTAGTCAGCTCCAGGTGAGTAACTAATCCATCAAAAGTCTAATTATTTTGGTGCTTTAATATCTTGAAAGTCAAAGTAATTGCAATTTGTTGCAGTGTCATTGCAATACTGATACTGTCCGTATCGCGCAGCTCTACTCAGGACCCAGACTGGATTAGAATCAGCATCATCAGGAAGAATGTGTGAGCTATAAGAAGAGCTAAGTGAGCAGAGGGTAGCCGGGAAGAAACACAAAAAGGCAATAAAAGCCTATAAAAAACAAACATTAACCTAACTTAGGTAAATGTAATTAAAGGGAACATTTAGCATGAGATCAGAGAGAGAGAAGAGTTTAAGTGAGAAGCAGTAAAAGAGAAGTGAATCCCCACGCACCGTTCATATTACATCCCACCACTCGCAGTCAATGAGAGCATGGCGCCAAAGGGCTAAATAACACAAGGCTTTGAATTTCTGCTCTGAAAGCACAGAACTTTACAGCTGCTGCACTGAAGACGATGTCGCAGAGAAGTTTTCAAAGGAATGAATAAAGTCTGGCGGAGAGAATATTTGACGAGGAGAGAAATCATCATTTCCTGCTAAAAAAAAATAAAATAATATAATTAACACACCAGCACTACTGGTGCTTTGAAACTCAATTTTGCATTCATATGGAATATTGCTATAGCTGCAAAACAGAAAGATCATCAGTTTCAGTGCATTTTAAATTCCAATGCTAAATATACACTTTTTGCCTATGTGTATTAATGTTTTATGCCGATTGCTACTCAACTCTTTTTCTATTCTAATTCTGTTATAACATACACTTTGAGTATTAGAAATGTGGCTATTTTAATGAGCCAAAAAGGCTTTTTAAATTTTTACACTGAAGGATAAAGTACTTGATTGTAAGCATGGAGATTGTATGGGGAAGAAATCACTAAATCTCTTGAATGTCCACTACCACTCCTGGTGACCCAACTGATTTTTTGAAATTGGCAGATGTTAATGCCAGGAATTCCTTCGTTGGTTGAGATTTCAAGTGCCATCAAAGCCCATTGATGGATAAGTCCTTTCTCAGCACGCCATCTCTCTTGCGCCAGGCCAAGACTATTACTGCTCCTTGTGAAGCAAGGAAAGCCCAACACCCAAATGACAGAGTACAATTTCTTCAAATGCACATAAATTGCATAGATTTTTTTATTCGCTCCAAAAATATTGCTGCAGTCAGTCGCTTTTATCTCATCAATGAATACTATGTTGTCTTACTACGTGGCTGTTTATTCTCAAAAACCTGATTAATCAGATTAGACTTCGGAGAATTAACCCGTTTATTCTAATGGATCAGAAGTTCGTATCCTATTTCACAGAGGAGTTTAAATCCTTAACTCTGCCTCTACAGAAGATCCATCATTATTATGAGAAACCTCAAAAGCCTTCTCAAGAGGTCTTATCATTTTACATGTCCAGTAGGCGGCGAGAGCAAAGGAAACAGTTGGGGTCTCATAAACCAAACTGCAATTTTTGCAATCCACTTTGCTCTGTAGTCCCTCTAAACAAAACATGTAGAGGGGAAAATCAGATTAGCTAAACTTTATAAACGTGGAAGCAAAGCAGTGAAGTACTTAGCCTATCTGACAAAAAAGGAAGTGTCAAAACTATGCAATTATCTGTAATCGATTAATCTTCTATGACACAGCAACCATTAATGACACCTTTAAGCACTTTTTGTATAAATCAGAGCTACAACCTCTTAATGGCCCCATATATAGAAATGAAGTGTTTTGGCTATTAAAGGACTGCAATTTGGGACCCGACAGGTTCAGCTGAGACTTTTATAAACTGCTTCAGGATATTCTGGTGTACTCCTTACTAGATATGCTCAAAGACAATTATGGAAAATGTTCCTACGTTTTTGAGCAAACAGAGCGGTGTCTCTTGTATAAGATGTAAAAATGAATAAATATTAGTGGAGGGCATAGATTATTTTTTTAATCTAGATTAATCTCACTGTAATCTTGGAATTAATCTACATTAATCTAGATGAAAATGGCTCATTTGAATTCTGCTGAAGGTCTGAAGCACCCCCCGCCCAAAAATGATCCCAAGCCACCCTAAATAAATAGTCATTATTCTACTATTCTTAAATTATATATCTAAACATTTCATACAAGATATCACTGAGCGCAGATATGCACTTTACAAATAGAAACAAGACTTTGAATTGAAATAAAAAATAATAAGTCTAGCTATCATTATTGAATTAAAATGATGTAGTGGCTGTTGAAGCTGCAGTGGGTCGCAGGTGGGCATTAGGACCCAGGCGAAGCTACACGGTGCTGCTTGTTAGCGAGTAGCAACCGGAGCCCGTTCAGTAATATTTCTCTGGTATTGCTGTTTGTACTCAGTTCAATAGAACAATACTATGAGTGTTCATAACTGTTCACTGCTCAACTTGACTTGTTTCTTTAAGTGAAAGGAAAGGTTTGGTGAAAATTTTCTGCCCTCTATACATACTAATTCCTTCCTACAGCCCTGGGGACTAAGCCCCACTTGTCTTTCCGTCCTAGTGACGTCCCTGATACAGTATGGCTAGACGAATGTAACACACTTTATTCTGGAATCAGTCACTTTACATTTTCCCGCTTACAGCTAGTTCAAAACTCAGCAGCGCGTCTTTAACTGTGAGCAAAAAGCATGAACACATCGCCCCAATTATAGCGTCTTTGCACTTTGCACCGTTTAGAATTGATTTTAAGATTTTAATGTTTGTTTTTAAAGCTTTGAATGGACTGGCCCCTCAGTACATCACAGACCTCATCCACATGTATACAATAATCCCCTGCTTTTCACAGGGGTTACGTTCCAAGAGCACCTGTGTATAGTGAAAAACAGTGTGGTTGTGTTTTGGTTAAGAAATTTTTATAGTGTAAACCCTAAATCTGCCCCCAAATCAGCTCCCAGAACATTTTAATTTCATTTAAAACTCAGTTTAATGCATTACCCTTAAAGAAAATGTAAAGATAAATAAATAATCAGCATCAGAAAACTTTATTGCTTAAAAAACGTTAGCATTAGCGGTTAGCAATAGCAGCATGTGTGACTATCAGCGCTGCTGAGGCTGAACCCTGGTTGGTTCTGTAGAACTGGCCGGAGCCGAAGCAGAAGTGTGTAACGGCCATGTTTGTTTCTCTCTGTTTGCAGGAGTTCGCTGCAGCAGGTGAGCAGTTCGACATGGTGTTCATCGATGCAGACAAAACCAGCTACCTCAGCTACTACACCTTCCTGCTGGACCACAACCTGCTGTGCCTAGATGGGGTGCTCTGTGTGGACAACGCTCTGTTTAAAGGCAGAGTCTACCTGAACGACTCCGTGGACCCGAACGGGCTCATGCTCAGGGACTTCAACCAGTTTGTCGCCAGTGACCCTCGAGTGGAGCAGGTCAGTGGGGGGGGGGGTGATGGGGGCAGTTCTGAGACACATGGCGATCCCGAATCGATTCAGAAAAGTCGGTCGGTTTTCTAAACCGCTGGCGACTCAGATGTGTGTGCAGAACTCCTGAACACACTGGACACTATATGGGTGTAGAAGCTGGAGTTTATAATTTACACAGCGTCCCCTAGAGGAAGTAAGGCGCCTTCTCTGATCCAGAAGTCATCCAGACAGATGTGTTTATTCACAGATTAGAGGAAAAAAGACAATATCGAATTGGTATCAATATCGGCCGATGCTCGAGGGTGGGTAAAGGTTATCAGTATCAGACAATCAATCATTTACTTAATAACTAGGTCCTGCATTTGTTTACACATGTAACATCACTGCTGCATTTTTGCATGCAACTCTCTGCTGTTGCACTAAATGTGGTCTTTTCTTGTCCAGTTGTTTTGTTGTTCTCTTGTTGTTTGTGGTCTTGTGGGATGTCTGTTTCTGTTCTGTTCTTGTGCTGCACCATGATACTGAAGGAACGTTGTTTCATTTCACTGTTGTGTGTGTGTATATGGTTAAAATGACAGAAAACCTGCTTGACTTGACTTGCTGTGCATAATAGAACAAAATATTATTAACAAGCACCTCCCCATTATTTTATTGACTATTAGGGTCCTCATGAAATACCGATTGGTCACTTTACTGGAAAAACACTGATCATATGATAATGTAGTTACCTAATAAACTTAAAATGAAGCTCACCGCACTATTTTGACTCTAGAACAGAAGTTACAAGAGTGGGACTGTGAAACATCGATAAATCAGGAAGAAATTATGCATGAATATCCACGTTTAAATCCTGTATTTTACTGGTGCTGTGTGATTTGTGCCAGAGGGGGGCGCCAAAGCCTAAGGCTGCTTCATACTGAGGCAAGTTTTGAAAACACATGGCAGCTCAGGGCTGCTCTGGGTTTACTCTGGATTTAAGCTTCTGCTGTTTTTTAAAACTTGGACTTCTGAGCTGAAACAGAACACACACACACACACACACACACACACACACACATGCAGAGCTTCAGCTGTGAGCGGGTGATTAGGTTTTTTGGCAGAGTCTGCATCTCAGGGTCTGTCTCTTTGAAAAATGATTCATTTTTACTAATCAACAGATCCCTTTTTTCTTTCTCTTTGTTCTTCTTCCTTCGAATTTTTAATGAAAAAGTGCTTTAGAGCAAAACTTTTAGCGCATTAAAAATCAGCATGAAAAGACCTCCCACTGTTAAACCAAGCTTAACAGTGAGGAACACCATGAAGACCTACGACGACCCAGCAGGCATGCAGGCAGAACCCATGAGTCTCAGTCCATCAAACTCTCCACGTTCAACCTGATTATTTTTAAATCAAGTGCTCCTGACTGCATGAGAAGCTACAGGGCAGGTGTTTCTGATAAAGTGGCCGGTGAATGTAAACAGTGTATAGGAGTTCAGCACACACCAGCAGGCCACGCCCCGTTGAGGTTGGGGTCCTGTCTGAATATGGTGGGGTCAGCGGTGGTCTTAGGTGAAAGAATGGCTTTTTCACACTTTTAGTTTGAACAGTTTCTGCATCATCAATCCAAAACAGTCAAGCACCCTCCCTGATTTCACAGTGTTTATAGAAAATGCAGTTTCATTTATAACCTCTGTTCTTTCTCACTTATAAATAATGAAACTGAACTGTGCTCAAATCTTTTCAAGGTGATGATTCCGCTGAGGGATGGCATCACGATTATCCGAAGAGTCCCGTTCTCCCCAGAGACTCATGCACAGGTCAGGTTCACCCACTGCACTGCGCAGTAAACACACTTTAGAGAGCCGCTATCCTACATTTGGTTCATTGTGGCTCAACTCAGCCATTGGTCCACACTCGACCCTCTCGACCCCCTTTAAACAAATCCAGAATTTCTCTGACTAAGCTCATATGGTTTAGTACAGTGGTTCCCCACCTGGGGTCCAGGCCCCCTTAGGGGGGACTAGAGATTGCAGGGGGTGCGCACAATTTTGTATTTGAACACATTAAATTCATAAAATCCCAAAGTCTGAGAAATTTAAAAGTACCGGCTATACATCAGTAGCAAAGAAGAAAACAAGGCAATATCTGGAGTGTTACCTTGATTTTGGATTTATTGGAGGACACGAAAGTCTTTCTTTATTCCTTATGTAAGGTGTGTGTGTGTGTGTGTGTGTGTGTGTGTGTGTGTGTGTGTGTATGTATGTGTGTGTGTGTTTACAACAGTATAAGAACAAAAACCTACAACCAATGTTTGCAAATGAATCACTTTATTCTTTTGGTGCATCAATGTGTGTGGGAGTTGGGGTTGGGGGGCCTGGCTTGTCTCGGACCAGGGGGGCTTCAAGGAAAAAGGTTGGGAACCACTGGTTTAGCAGATACACTTGCTTAAAATGTTATAAAATTTGTAGTTTTCTGTTAAAATGCTTGGTTGACCGATTCCAGACCGCGCTGTCTTTGCCGGGTGGGAACACCTGGGCATCTAAAAAGAAACTGTGGAGAAACAAATCTGTGGCCAAACTCCGAATATGTGTTAATTTGACTTGTTGCTGCACTCAATCTCTGATAAAACAATCTAAACATGCGTCAATACTGAGATATGAACAGTAATATATAGTTATTTATATTCTAACCGGGGAAACAAGAACTCCTGGGCAGGGCGGAGACAAGAACGAATCACAGGTGAAGAGTAACAAGGGGGTGGGGCTAAGGCGGGCTCTGACCAAAACTAAAACAAAACTCAGCACAACACAAAGACTAGTCTCGTGTAGCCAGACTTTCAGACTGACGGCTGAAGGTCTGGAATTCATAGCGAACTGTGATTGGTCAAACAACCAATCACAGTTCGTTTCGTTCAGCGTCACGTTTCGGGGCGTGGAAATGTCCCCACAACAACAGACCGGCGATAAAATTCAACCAATCAGATGACGACTTCGACATTCAAGACTGTGATCAGAGTAACATAAGACTGTGGTTGCCTGGTAACATCCTGCGTTTGAAAAAGTGTGATTTTAATCTACTAAATTTATTGTGGAGAAAAACACGTGTGACTCTGACGCAGTTCTGAGGCGGTCGAGTTTGGACGAAACCAAATTTTTGAGCCAGAATGATACATTTTCTTCTGAAGGTCCCCTCTAGCACTCTAAAACATCACCATTTCTCCTTTCTTCATCCAGGCATCGTTAAGACAGATCTATGTAAATAGTCTCTTTTCTGATTGGCAGCTCAGGGCCCTTCTTAGAGCTTCAGTGGGAGTGGGCGGGGCTAAACTGTTACAGTGAGTGTGGTAATTCTGTAACATTACAAAAGCTATTTGTAGTCTATGTTTGGGCTGTTTGGATGGAGGGAAATATATTTTGATCTCCTTTAGCTCCGTAACTCCAGTCTCACCATAACCTGCATCTGTCCCTCCATCTCTGCCGGCAGGACGCGGTGGTGTGTGACGAGGTGTTCCGGGGGGCGCAGGGGAAGCCGATCCTGTCTCGGCTGCGTCTGGACGGGAAGGTGGCGTACGTGACGGGGGCGGGTCAGGGCATCGGCCGGGCCTTCGCCCACGCTCTCGGAGAGGCTGGAGCCCGAGTGGCCGTCGTAGACATGGACCAAGTCAAAGCAGAGAGGGTGACCAAAGAACTGACTCTGAAAGGTCTGAGAACACACCATTGTCCTGCAGAATCCAGAGTGTGTGTTCTGAGTGTGTGTGTGTGCGGTGTGCGTTTGGTGTGTGTTCAATAGAGTGGAGGTGAATTGAACCAGACGTCTCCAACACTAATATAGTGGAGGTGAATGGAACCAAACGTCTCCAGCACTGATATAGTGGAGGTGAATGGAACCAGACGTCTCCGACACTAATCCAGCTGTTTTACT
>JBBPDB010000019.1:225771-249710 GCA_037974465.1 Brachypetersius altus | reverse complement strand
TGGGCATAGATTAATTTTTTTAACGCCGTTAATCTCATTGGAATCTTGACGTTAAAAAAATTAATCTATGCCCACCTCTAGTACCAACACTTTCGTTCATATAAAAGTAATCCCCCAGAAGTAATGGGACGTCTAACCCCATGAAAACCGGCTGCGCATGAGCCCAAAAAAGCCAAAAAAAAATGTAAATAATGCGTGCCCTGCCCTTATATATAGTATATATATATATATTACAGTGCAGTTAATATATTTACTTAAAAGTTCTAAATGAAAAGCTTAACTTTGATGCAAAAACAGACACTATTAAGAGCTGTTCTTTTTAAGGCAGTTGTAAAGATTTAAAGTGGACATGACACAGAGGAAAATTTGTGGTTCTTCTTTTATTGAGTCTACTTTTTTCTATAATTGCTGGTTAGTTGTCTTGAAAACAGAAACATATTGGTACAAACTGCTGTAAGATTACTGCAGCAACCTGTAATGACCTTCAGTACCTGTACGAAATGAGGGTAATCACAAAGGCAGACCATTGTTTTAGACCCTAAACATCCATAATGCGTTGAATCCCAGGTGCTTCCATCAGGGCAGAGGTTCAGTTATCTTATATGTAGCACTAATATAGACTGCCTTTTGTCCCAGATGCTATTATCTTCTTAAACAAACTTTAACTCTGAAATATCACTCCCTTTTATCACTCCCCATTTATTTTCATCCTTTATGATGATATTCTGAATGATATGGATCTGGCATGGTTTTACGTGTGTTGTATTGGTGTATGCAGTGAATTCAATGTGTTGTTTTGTATTGTGCTAGACTCTCGGTAAAGCAAATTAGCTCAGGTGGACATTCATTTTTTACTTTACCCTACTCTATTTACAGTAATCAAACAGAAATGTTATGTGAGTCCAAAACCATACTATGAAACCAGTATTACTATTTATGGGCAAATATTACAGTATGAAAACTGTTGTTGCATCACAGACCACAGCAGACACTTCTCTATAACTCAAGTGGCAAGTAAAATGTAAATAAATGTTGAAAATGTTGGAAATTAAGATGTTTGAGAATTTTAAATCACAACCAAAGTGAATTTAACAAAATTATGTATTTATGCCACGCATAGGTTTTTAATGCCAGGGGCTGAAATACTTATGTGACAATTTGTACTCCATGTTATAAGCCATCCACTGCATTGAACATAGAACAAGCAGCTATAAATCAAGTATATTAGATATCACCTAACCCTAACTCTTTAGATATACTTTTGATTGTATGTAGGATAAATTGTATTGATCTGAGTCTGGCTCCAGAGTCTTCAGCTCCTGAGCAAGACCCTTAACCCCAAGTTGCTCCAGGGAGACTGCCCCCTGTAGTTAGGAAATGGAAGTCGCTTCGTACAAAAAGCGTCTGCTAAATGTCATAAGTGTAAATTTTAGTTTCCAATTCTGTACAATTTACAGTTCAGCTCTGTCAAAAAAAACCCCAAACAGACAGCTGTACTCTACATGGAAACCCAATCAGCTCGTATGAATGATACACTCAAGTGGAAATGGTGCCAGTGGTGTTCGGGAACCATGACCCGGTCTCAGTCCTTGTGGACGTTCTCCACTTCATCAAAGTAGAGTAAAAAGCTATTTTTAGTTCTGATGACAACAACTACTACGCCACTTCACATGGCTTTGAGTTTATCTTCCCAGTGGATAAACCAAAAGCTAAAAAAACAGATTCTAAGGGTATTTAATTTACCACTTTCATTTTATTCATTTAGGTCATGTTATTTATTTTATTTGGCTATTCTTATGTCATTTTCTCCTCTCCAATGACCACATATTTCTCATTCACTAAAGTAAGAAGCCAGTATTGAGCTGAAGCTCTGGAGCCAGACTCAGATCAATACAATTTATCCTACATACAATTTGTCCTAGATACAATTTATCTTACAAGGTCCATGAAAGCTACTAGATTTTTTTTTTAGTTTGCTCGAAGGGAAAGCTGCTTTGTTGTAAAGGAGGGCTGTGAAAGGTATTGTACTACCACAATCCTTCTGGCTGGAAAAATAGTACTGTGGATGTAGGTATATGAATGGATGTTTTTAAATGTAATTAAGTTCATTTGTAAAACTTGTAAAACTTACAAATTACACTTTATCAAATTACCCTATGTGCCCAAAAGTCTAGATACCGGTGCGTGAATTCAGAATTTCAGCTCGTTTAATCTTCATAAAAAGCCACAGCAAAGCATCAAGACACTCTAAAGCAGCTGCATATGAGCCTGATGCCATGTCAGCTAGAGGCCCTAATAGAGGCGTTAAAAGACCCCTAGTACTGGTCTGTGGAGCAGTGGGTCTCCATCTAGAGTACCTTGATACAATACCTTTGGGATGAACTGGAGTTACAGTTGTGATCCAGAGCTAATAAACCTTTCATACATTTTTGTATCAGCAAGCTAGTAGGTAAACTGAGGCAAAAACCTGGGATGCTCTATCATCACAAAATGTTTCCCAATGCACAACAGACAAAAAACTTCAAAGCAACACAAGCTGGAGGCATGGTTTACAAATGCATGTGTTGGATCACATCACTGATGACCCTTATGACACACTGCTTGCATGGTCCTTGCTGGTTGCACTTGGAAAACACACTTTTTTGTTTATTTATGACACACTCATTGGCCATATGCCATTGTACATCATGTCAATGCTTGCATCATGTAAATAATGCAAATGATAACTTGTTCCAGTGAATGGATCACACATAAGGTGCTGAGAGCTTTCACTTACCTGGGAGAATGTGCTTTTAGCTACAGGGCCGTAATTAACTGGAATTTATTACAGGATAGTCTACAGCTCTGCCAGCTGGTGTCAGGCGACCATTTTAAACTTTTAATTTTTAGTTACACCAAATGTTTTATCTGATTTTGGTTAGTTAGAGTTTAATGTTGGTATGTTTTATTGCATATAGTTATTTTTATCAGCTTTATTAGGTTCTTTTAATACAGAAATCCCCCAGTTTTAAACGGATCAGAAGCCGCGGATTCAGTCACACACAGATGTCTTTTTGGAACCGTACTAGGTTTATGCGGAAATCCCCACAATTCCGCAACTATTCCTTTTAATAGGAAAGAGGCTGTTATTGCAGCAAAGGGGTGACAAACTCCCGAATAAAACCATTGATGTCACAACATACATTTCACAACACATAAAGTGTATCTTGGGGTCTGTACTGATGTTTGCTGCAAATCTTCACTTAGCAGAACTCTGGCAGCAGCAAGGGAAGAGAAAACTAAAGGAAAGAAAAGCTTAACACAATTAGAAAAGTGCCTAAAATATATCTATATATAGACTAAGCTGTACCACATGATCACAAGCATATAAACAGCCAAAAGTACCCTCATGTCAGATAAATGATTATGGCAAGACCTTCCATCTTTCAGACAAAAAATAAATATGACTACCTATTCAGGGAGGTTTGGAGAGAGAAACCTGATGTTGGCATGGATACAGAAGGCCATGGCAGAAGCACAGTGGGGCTCGGTCACCCTGACTCATACAACAGGACGTGCGTTACGGCGGCTGACCTGACACATTCGAACGAAACGGACGAGTCCGAGGTGTGAGCGTGTGGTAAATTGCGGCGAAATTGGACGGCGACAGGCGGGGGCTCGTTTGATCAAGCATTTGTCAAGTCTGATGCCGTGCAGGCAGATAATGTAGGTGACCCAATTTGGCTTTACTTCAGAAGAGGGATTTCACTGTGATGGCAAAAAATGGGGACAGTGACCCAAAAGTGAAGAGGGGTAATGTGAAGAGACATGAAATGACAAAGAAAGATTGGCACCCAAATAACTGGGCCGGTTACAACACCTGATTACACTGATATTCCAATGAGGGGCTCAGTGATCTTTGCGCACTAGTTAAATGCGCTGTTTTGACGCGTACACTCTATGTGATTATCCAAGCGAGGTCAAAGTCCAACCTCTAATTATAAGTAATTGTGCTAAAGTTGGAAACAACAGTTTCTATTCTTCTAAGGCTGAACAGAGAAGACAGAGACAAAAGAGCTCACACAATTTAAAATGTCTCTCATTAAAGGTGCATGGGGTAGGAGTTAATAGCACTGCAAGACTGTAATAAATAAGCCTGAATACTTTACTGAGAGTTAAGCTTTCGTCTAGCTTTTGACACAGTTGCATTTATCACAAATAAAATCATGGTATTACAGAATATGAATCATTTCTCACTTTTAGCTGACTGAAACCTTCAGAGAAATTCTGTTAGAATAGTGGACCTTTCAGTAGACTTTTGTGCTGTATGTAGAAGAGAAATTGTATTATGAAATGATGAGAAGTGATTGCTATGGATGCAGTTTTGTTAAGCAGACATATACATATCCTTTACATTACACCTCAAAGCAAAAGGCAAATGTCAAAAACGTGAAAGCCATAAGTCCAAATAAGTTAGTAATCAGTAGTAAAAATCAGTAGTAAAAAATATGTGATCAGTGATAGATTAAGTAATACATCTATGAAAATGTTACAAAAATGTACCCGTACTGCCTCAACACAGTATGCAACACAAAGAGGCTGAAATCCGTCACTGGTTCAATCTTCACCAGCTCAGTGAGACAGAGACTAATCACCACTGACTTAACACTGCTACAGAGAGAGAGATCGACACAGCTACAGTGAGAGAGACAGCGAGAGAGAGAGAGAGATATGGGGATAGGGGGAGGGGGAGAGAGAGCGAAAGAGAAGAAGCAAAAATGAGAGAGAGTGGGAAGGAGAGAGAGAGCTTGAAAGGAGGGGGAGAGGGGGAGAGAGAGATGGGGAGTGAGAGGAGGAGAGAGGGAGAAAAGAAAGGGAGAAAGAGACAGAGAGAGGGCGTGAGAGGGTATAGGGGGAAAATGAGAATGGAGAAAGACAGGAGGGAGAGAGACGGTGGGGGAGGTAAGAGAGGGGGAGCGAGAGAGCTCACAGGAAGAGGAGAGCAAAGGCAAAGCAGATGTCAGAAAGGACCAGATTCTGATGCAAATACCATACAGTGGGGAGGAACTGAGAGATGGAAAGTGAGACATATAGAGAAAGTAGCTTTAGGCAGCACTGATAACACAATATTTTCCAAATATTGCACTTCATTGTGGTAGCAGATTGTATATAAGCTTCTTCATGAGACTTATGTATAGAATAATTCTTAGTAGTGAACCTATTCTTTCTGAGTGTTAAATAATTTATCCAAACCTGACAGAGCTACTTTTGATTTAACTGTTTTGTTCCATTTTCTTCTCTATATAACACCAACCGATCCTTACACAGTACCATAAAACACATTTCTGGAGAAGAAACAAATACTGTATATCGATTGTGCACCCCCACTAAAGATGTGGTCCCTGGAGCAAGTGTGAGTTGGGCTCTCCATGGATTTTGGTAGTTTGTCCAGTACATCCTAAAATGTAGGAAATCTGGATGTTAAGTTGTTGTTATTCTTGCTCATTTTCACTTAAAAAAACCAAACAAAAATCCTTTATCTCCATGCCGTCCTTACTTTTGACTTAATCTCTGACTTTTCTTTGACAGGTCTTGTTTAGGTGTATTTAGCTGGCAGTAACTTGGTTGAAAGAGCATATGTTGATCTAAGTTTATAGCTTTACAGGTTTGAAGAATAGATATGGACTACTTGAGCACTGGTGTACGTTGCTCTTGGTAAGAGCGTCAGCTAAATGCTGCAAATGTAAATGTTACATTTCAAAGTAACATCCACTTGAATACCAGGATCTAAGGTTTTCTCCAGGTAATTGCATCCGATTGTCCACATGATGTCCAACCCACCTTCTTCTACTGCTTCATGTGTTCCCGTTCTGATGCTCACATGCCTATAGTTGGGCTTTGGGTGCGGGACAGGGGTCAGCATGGGCCTGCTGACTGGTCTGCAGCTACGCATCCCCATACAAAGCAAGCTGTGATTGACTGTGGATTCTTACACCTTGTCAGCAGTTTGTGCTACTGAAGCTCTTCTGTGGGACTGGGCCAGATGGGTGAGTCTCCTCAGGTGCATGGAGGAACCTTGGGCCATGACCCTGTCACTGATTCACAAGGCACCATCCTTGAACCTCTGGCAGGTACTATCCATTGTATACCAGAAACACGCCACAGGATCCTCCGTTCTGGAGATAATGGTCAGACTATACCGTTTTGCCTATTACAATTTGGCCTTTGTCAAAGGCGATCAGATCCTTACGCTTGTCCATTTTTCCTGCTTCCAGCACATCAGCTTCATGAGCTGAATGTTTACTTTCTGCCTATTATATCCCACCACGTTACAAGTGTCACTGTAACAAAATAATCACTGATAATAACTTGGAATATGTTGTAATCATATTTTTATTGTTATTAAACTTACTATATAGTTTAGTTTTTATGTTTTCTGATCTGTTTAAAATGTGAAGCACCCCAGAAAATACATTAATTGCAGTTTTTGTTACTTTTCAATAGACAGAACTAAAATCAATAATGTTGTGACAACAAAGCCAGTATGAGAGTATACATCCAGCAGCCGGATAAAGTTATGAATAAGCAGAACACAAAGACAACAAGAACAAATACAAAGCGAGATGGACCCTGATACTCCATAGCTGCCTTAATTCACTCTACAATGTGCACTTAACTGCCTACTTGAAAGCCTCATTTCATTGATTCTCTGTGGCTGCCGCAGTATGTACTGGCTATGATCCAATTTACTAAGCAAATGGCAATACTGTTAATATTTCAGTCAACATTGAGTTGTCAGTAAATGTCATGTGCAGTCACCAGCAGAGGCAAAGTGATAGAAGGCAGGTGACCATGCCTTCATTCTTTTGCTTCACTAGATCCAGATGAATTAAATGCACACAGACAGCACAGTGCCCTGCAGGCAGTCGATATGTACTGAAGTATCTGGAATATATATCATATAGTTTTCAGTCAGTTTTCAGTCTCATATAGCGTTTAGCAATATAAATACAGCCTTTTAGAAATGACTTGTTGTGTGGTTTGTAAAGACTATACTGAGAAAAAGCAGCTTGACTCTGTCAGTATGACCACCTGAACCTTAAGCAGTCTTTGACAAAAGGAAGGTTTGGTGGATCTGTGAATCAGAGCTGATTGTATATTCACCCATGTTAATGGCTCCCCATAACAAACAAGAAAAACCCTTAAATGGCATATTACTCTGTCGTTAATCTTAAAACTTACTGAATTACTGCCACTGGTAACTGGGTGAATGCTATGAATGTAATGTGTGAGTTACGAGAGTGAGGATTAAAAGCATGGTCACACGCAGGGTCCTGCAGTTAAAGGGGTTAAACACACGCCAGATGAACTTTTAGCTGTGGATTAACAGCGCCATACACTCCGCACAGCCAAGGCGTGGTGGAGGCTTCACGCAGGTAATGGAATCCACCCCCGAAGTGAGGAGAGAAATCAATCCCCTGACAGGCACCTGCGCTCCCAAGTGAGCATCCATGAAGTGCTTTGCACTCTCTCTCCACACGCCTCTCTTGCACTATGTCTTTCTGTCCTTCTGTGCCTTAGACCTCCTTTTTCCTTTTTTAAATTAAATGTTTCTGGGGTACAACTGTGCCTCCAGTCTTTTTTTTTACAATCTTCTCAAATTTTTAATTAGCTTTAATGCACCAGTTAAAAGTATTACTACCTTTTGCTTATCTGGGTCTAGAAATGAACTACTTTTCTTTCCACTGGCAGGGTTTAAACCCAACCCACCATCCCGTCTCTGGAGACAAGAACATCAGGTAATGAAGAAGCACTGAGAAATACCGAGGCAATACTTTGGCCTGCTAAATCAATACTGCTGAGACCTCGCCTCACTACAGCAGGGCTTCACTGGAAAAGCTTCATCTATTATTTAAGTAGGGTGTGCTTGTCACATATATGGTCGTGTGAGATGCTAAAATATATAGGGTAAAAACAAACACAAAGAGCTGGAAAACGGATGGACAATATCCGCCACCAGGTAGGGACACATATCTAATGCATACTGGACCAACTGGACTGCATTTGTGCTGGTTTGGTTACAAACGTCTGTTTGGAGCGTTGTTTTATTCCTTACCCGTATTCGAACATGTCCCGCCCCCTGCAATAAGATTGGTCGATATTCTGCCCATTCTGCACTATGATTGGCTGCTTCCACCCCAGTGCAGTACCATAAACCTATGACAATGCCGGAGTGCGGGGCTTATCTGAAAACGGGTGGTAGAATACAGCGCGTTTACCTTAGACTCCAGCTGCTCCGACTTACGCAGTCTATCTGAACATCAAAGACACACAAACTCACATCCAGCCTCTCTGGGCAAGACATATCGTTTAAGGTAGCAGAATCAATAGATCTGGTAGATCTTGTTCTTTAAAAGAAACGAGAGCCTCCCTTACCGGAATATGTCTGCATTAAAGAAAGTGTTTCTGGGAGACTGAACTGCTTGGGGCGAAGTAGTTTAAACGAAAAACGCAGCTACACCCAACTTTTTTGGGGGCATATGTTGTTGGAAATAAAGTTGACAAAGTGCAAACGCGCGCACACACACACAAAGACACTCACGTCCAGGATGACGGAGATGCCTTTCCGTGGCTCCCGGGCGAAGAACTGCTCCTGGGCCACGGCCACCTCCTCCTCCTCCTTGGGGTACTCCCGCGTAGAGATGCTTTTGTTGTCGCTCATCTTGGTGACTATCCAGCGGACTAGCCCGTCGATCCCCCCGGGCTGGGCTCCGCCGCTGTTCTGGGCCGGTGCAGCCGTCGCTGTCTCGCTGTCCCGCGGCCCGCCGCCTCTGGGCTGCTCGCCGCTGTCCTGTGCGCGGAGTTTGCCTTGTTCCTTTTGGAGCAGCTTGTGGACGCCGTCCCTGCAGTAGCGCGCTGCCTGCTCACACATCCTTTTGCCTCGGCGCGTTCATGCTGCGCGCTATGGGGGCCGGTCCCTCCCTCCCCTCTGACATCAGCACATGCCCAAACACGCGCGCGCGCGCACACGCACCTCTCCAACGGCGAGCGCGCGCGAGCACACTCCCTCTCCCTCACACACACACACTCTCGCTCTATCTCCCTCTCTTTCTCTCTCTCTCTCACACGCACACACACACACCCTCTCTCTCTCTCATTCTCTTTCTCTCTTTTTCACACACACACTTCTCTCTGGGGTGCTGGAACAGCCCTGCACACTTTATTGCAGTAGTTCTGGAGTAGAAACTGTCCTGGTTGTAGCAAGTTTGAAGATGCCAGGACTTCTGACAGCCGCACCTAGTTTATAAGCCCTCAGAGATAATGGAAGTAGATTTACCACAAAAGGCAGTGGTTCTCAAAACTGGTCCTGGAGCATCCCTGCTTTACACATAGTAATTCATGTTCCAACAAATCCACATTAACTTTGTGAGTTTAGAAGCAGGGTGTGGGGACACCACATCCAGAGTTGGGCTACCCCAGGACCAGGTTTCAGTAGCACAGTACAGCAGATCATACTGTTCCCTAAACCACATCAAGTCTGCACCACTTTAAAGAAGAGCTGGATGTGGTTTAATTAGACTGAGAGAAGTTTTGAGGATATGTTTATTAAGAAAGATTTGGGTGACCATTGACCTCCAGTGTTTGATTACATTTGTGGAAAGTGGAAAATAGTGGGAATTTGCCAAACTAATCCTCTAAAGTAACGAATTAATTAGAAAGTGTGTCTGGATACTTTTGGACATAGTGAATAGGAAATCATTCAGAAACGAGTGTGTCAGATAGCACGAGCTAAGTTAATAATAATAAAAGCCTTTCAAATGTGAATGCCAATTTAAAAGAAGAATTTAAACTTCGTTTTTCTTACAAAGCAAAGCAAACATTACTGAGTGCAAGACCACATATGACTAAAATCTAGGTTAGGTTTAGGTTTTATGTGTTCAGCTTATACAGACTGCAAAATGAGTAAGACTCTGAATTTTATGGGTTTTTTTAAGAACAAGAAAAAACTAAAATTAATAATGGACATAAAGCTTCAAGCCTAGAATAAAACCCTGACCAAAAACCTGCCCAGGCCCAGTGGCCTCTCCTTTGATCAAACTCAGATTGCGAATAGGCTGGTTCATAATTATGAAAGTCTCCCAGGAGAATTTCCAGCCTCTTCCAGAAACACTTAGCAGAAGACAGTCATGTGAGAATTAGACCACAAGAGCTGAAGTGGATAACTAGGTGAGAAGCAGAAACGTGTGACCTAAATGTTCCACGCTACTCTATCTGAAGATTCACATTACATCAATTGGATTGAATAAGGTACATTTTCTAGGACACAGGACTAATCCAAGTAGATGTCTTGCACTCTGATACTTAACAATAACATATTTGTATACAAAAGTTCTTGAATTAGATTTGGAATGAGTTCCTACAGATGTAAAATAGACAACTACATGCCAAACAATGGCCCAGCTGCCAAGTTTCTTTGAAAAGATTTCATCACTTCTGAAACACATTCTGTGCCAACAGGTCCAACTGTGACTATACTGGAGTCAAAGCCTCCCAGCAGATAATTTCCATATTATATGATTCTGTCTAGATGTGTTTTGGACAGCAAAACAACCTTGTTGGCAGGAAGTAAAGAGAGTGATGAAAGAACCGCTGGCACAGTAGGTGACACACTGGGACTTTAGAGATCCAGTAGCATGTGTCATGGATAAGGCCAAACATTTAGTGAATATATTCTTGCCAGCTTTTTGGGAAACCTTTGACCTTGCAGCAACAGCTCCAGCAATATAAGACCAATTACTTTTCTTTTAGATTTAAAGTGGCAGACAGAGGTTACAAAATTCTTGGCTGTAAAACAATATATAAAATATGACCCTCCATTTGACCTGATGACTGTTCTTGACAGAAGCATTTCTGACTTTGCCGAACCTGAATTATCTCTGAAGTGATAGGACTGTTTTCACTCTTAAAGCATAAGAAATACAGATTTTCTTTTATGTTTTAATGGATATGCAACTGTCCTTCATTGTGGCTGTAGTACAATTGTTCTGGTTTACTCATGACTGGTGATGAAATCTATAGGCTTCAATATTATGGGTTGATTCCTGACCTGATCCTCTCTACCTTGAGGTGAAACAAAAGCTGTGAATTTGATGGCTTTTCAGTTCCAAATAAAAAGGGAAGTATTTTTAAGAACAAATCCGCTATATGACGCATCTGCACTGAGAGGAAACCCAGTGCTGCCGCTATTTTGAGAGGGGTGTTTTCTCACTTGCTTTCTCACTCATACAACAGCCTCATTACCTTAGCGTCTACATAAAGGCCTCAGATGACCTTTGCGAGTTGAAAGGCTCCCCCAGTTCTGCCCTTTGCCAGTGGTGATTAAGTCCTCCCTTCTAAGAGGCCCCTTTATTTAATTGGCACTCAGAACAACCCCCCATACAGTTTGTGGTCCTATAGTGAGGCATTTAACCCAACAGGAACACAGCACTGAAAATATGTCTCTTTAATGTACAGTGAGTGGGAGCAAATGCTTTTTCTGCTTTTTCCTCCCCAAGCTGAGCTTTGGTAATTATGACAAGCCGTGATCTCGTCTTCGATGGCACCCGAGACACCACCCCCTGCCGTCTCAGTGGGCTGTTACAGGCCATTTCCTGCCTCTTTGCGTAAGCCAGCGCAGCAGCAGGCCTTTAACAGGTGAGCAACCATTCTGGTTACTGCAGCTTTAGCTACTTGCTGAAGTGCCCAGTGGGTGGTCAGCTCCTTCACGCTATAGGACCCTTTCCATGTCTGGCTGCACAATGGTAGGCTGCCTGCCACTCAGCCCTACTGGAACTAGTGTCCTTCAGCTCTTCCACTAAAAGCCATTTTGTCTTGATTACTCTGTAAATGTCTAATGAGTCCTGGTGGATGCATATAGTCATGAAATGCATCTCTGACAGACCACTCTATGTGAGCAGTCCACTCTATCAATGCACAGTCCACTGAATCACTAAAGAGTCTATGCAGATAATTACGCCTGATGATTATTATTTCAAGTCTACTTCACACTTAAAAATAGCAGATGAGATCCGTGTGCTGCATTGGTTTAAGGGACAGATCTTTTCAAGATTTTTTTCAAAAGCAGTTCAGCACCATCATATTGTCAACTGACCTGCGTAATGGCAGCGGCTCAAGGGGGCATTTGGAGAAGAGAGTATGGTGAACAAATTGCAGAAAAATTGAGAGCCAATTTAAACTCCGTCTCTATGAGGACTATTGCTTAATGTCAGCCTGCCCTTGCTTTGGCTCTGCTCGCCCACTCTCTCATTAAAAGCACTCCCACAGTCCATGAAGTGTCTCGCCAGACTGAGGCAAAAAAAAAAAAAAATACTCATAATAAAATTCAACTCATATGCAGACCTTAAATTGGAAGCAAACACTCCCTCATACTGCGCACAGAGATGTATTTCTGTGCACATACATGCATGCACAAATCTTTGTTACGGTAAAGAGAATATGCTCTTATATGTCATGTTGTAAGGACAGCACCTCCTAGTGGAGGTCAGCAGAAAACCAGGACTGGACTGGACACCTGCAACCTAGTACATAAAAGTACTTCTAAAAGTAAGCTAAAGGGGGAAAAGAATGAAATATTTTCAAAATGAAACATATGTAAGCTCTAAATAACAACTGTACAAGTACGGACAAACAGTATTTATTTCTTTTGCAAATTAATGTTATGTGTGATTCTTAGGAAAATGTAATTTACTGCAATATTTAGTATTTGTTCTCTGACCCTCAGCAGCAGCCTATGAAGTCTTTTCTCTCTGAGATTGCTCAGGGCTGAGGCCCTTGAGGTAGTATACCCAAGAGATGCCCTGTCCATGGCCCTCTGCTCTTGGGCTGGAGATGGTCAACTTCCCAGTGCAGTGGACTTTAGAGCTATCAGGAGGACCCTCAAAGCCCACCAAAATGTTGTGGGTTTTTCTGGAACGGAAGCTGTCCACGCCCTTGATGGTGAAGGCTGGATTGTCCACTTGAAAAGAGAAGGTGGTGGTCTGCGGAAAGACGTTCTTAAAAGGGATAGAGATGCTGGAGCCGGCACGGATGGTCAGGGGGCCCTGGGCTTTAGGAGGGCTGCAGGTACCATGGAGTGGGAACACATACTCTCCGCTGACACTGGACATAAGTGTTAGCAGGCCTCGCACTTCACCCAACTGGCTGGGCTCGAAACAGACTTCCACGCTGACTTCGATGCCCGACAGGAAGCCTGCCGGCGCTGTTATGGTCTTGTCTACGATGAAGTCTGCACAGTCTGTCTGAAGGTGTAGTCAGAAGTCAGTAAAGTAATAAGTGGTAAATTCATGGGCATACAGACAATGTAAAATATTACAATGTAACACGGGCACACTAATTAAAGTGCTGTTCTGAACATGCAAAATTGTACAGTGCTACCTTGACTTACGAGTTTAATTCGTTCCGTGACGGAGCTCGTAACTCAAATTACTTGTATGTCATATCAATTTTTTTTTAAATGTGCTTTTATACAACAAATATTGTATAAAAACACAATACAATAGAATGTACTGCAATAAACTGTTTTTTAAATAATAATGTACAGCGTTTTCTGGCCCGATGCCTCTTTTTCCTGAAGTGCCTTGGTCTGCTGCAGCCAATCAGCGTAAACAGCTTGAGCCTTCTTGCAGATTATCATCTCTGGTATGGGATCTCCCGCTAGCTGCTTCTCCGTCAACCACACCATCAGCAGCTTCTCAACACTGTCCTTCGCACTCAGTTTCTTTGGACACATGGATAAATGAACTTTTGCAAAATAACTGCAAGCACAAATGCTCGTAACCCGAATTTTAGCTCTCAACTCAAAACAAAAAATCGGCCAAGAGACGGCTTGTATGTCGAAAAACTTGTAAGTTGGGACACTCGTAAGTCAAGGTACAACTGTATTTAACTTTTCAAACACTGCATTAAGCTGGAATTACCTTGCAGGTGTACTCGGCCTTGGCACGGGAAAAATTGGTGAACTTGGCAGAGAGGTAGAGGCTGCTGCCCAGTGGGGTTCTGAAGTAGAGGGTTTTTTCGGGAGGCGCTGGTAGGGCACGGAGCAGCAGCTCATAATGGAAGAAACCTAGTTCACTGTTATTTAGCACCAGTCGAGCTGTGGACTCGCCTGTATGCAACGGCTGGTACTCAAATGTCAAAACATCCTATGAGAGAGCGAGGGAGGTAAGATTCAGTTAACCGTATCTTTGAAACTAAAAAACAACTTTAAAAAGATTCCCTTACATTTCATTTATTTATATTAATTATTTAGTTTCAAAGAACTGTGTATATATATATATATATATATATATATATAAATTACCATGTCTGCTTTGATAAAGTAAATACAGGATGATAAATTAAAGTAATGCAAACTGTTGACTTATTAAAAGTGAGGAGACAACAAAAGCTTTACTGGGAAAGATTTCATAAGCACACATATTCCTGAGATTTAGTACAGCATCACCATTTCTTACTACTTTTACACAAAAGCTTCCATAAGGTCTTTAAAAAGCAAGTCCTACCTTGGACAGCGCAGGCACTGAGAGTTGAGAGGGCACACTAATGTCTGTACTGCGACACTCAGCTGAGAACACCAGGTTCGTAGGTAATGGATTCTCCACTATCACGCTAGCTGATGTTGTCTGCCTGGCCTTTGTCACCATTTCGATGGTGCTAATCACTCCTGGAGATGTGGCATTGAAGTTGAGGTAGTAGAATAGGTATTCACCTGTGACCTCATTCTTGAAGGTCACCTGTGAAATCAGGATGTGAAATAAGTTCAGTGTTATGTTTATAATGCTGGCTAACATTTGACTGATAGGATGGACTGGTAACAATCTGCATAATGCTATAATACTAAATGGATAATTTGCAAGAATCGTAAGCATTTTTGGATTTTTCTTGGCATTGCTGTAAACAGCAATAAGCTGAAGATTGACTTAGTACAGAATGTAATAGAGCTTGGCACTTGCTTTGGCATTGTATTGGCCCTCTTTGTAGCTGAAGAAGGAGATTTTGTAGTCCCATTTGGCCAGGGCAGGCACGTCCACATAATCCAGGCCCTTCAGGGAGATAGTGCTGTCTGGACGTTCAGGCTTAAGAATCTCCACTATAGCACAAAACCTGCACAGCAGACACGCAGTCACCATTTAGCAAAAGACATATTCAGTTTTCAGCATTTTTATACAGTGAGTTTGTGTGTGTGTGTGTGTGTGTGAGAAAAAACCTCTGCGGCCTGGTCAGCCAGTTTTGAACAGGCAGTATTTCTGTATATGGTGTTTTGCAGGGGATCTCATGGTTGATAGTGCCCACTGCTTTAGGTGGTTCTGCTGTGCCCTGCAGGGTGTATAGCATGCCTGTGCCATCTGGGAAAGAAAAGAAGACAGAGCCCTGGGCCAGATACAAAAACACATACGTTAAAAACACAGAGAAGAGGCCACTTCTATTAGCTGTAAGGGAGTAAACTTGGGTTAAAATTACCATAATAATTAGCATTCAGCTTCAAAGCTCCTGATCCATATATCAATTTGTTATTGCAAAAAAACAATGTGAGAACAAAAGAGTGTTCTTTATTCATTGTGAAGTGTCTGAAATCTGAACTGGCAATTAAACTGAATTTTCCAGTAAGAGACGACTCGTTAACTGATCCCAGGTAGGAGTCGTCTGTAGGCTCGAAATGTCCCAGTGAGTATGAGTATGATTGTTTTTTAGTTCACAGCAAGTTATACCATGTCCTAAAGCATTATGTGCATTATCTTAATTTGTAACTGCATTAGAAGTTTTAGGGATGTATTTATGAAAAAGATTTGTGTATGTATTGAATTTAGTGTATAGTGTACAGTGTACTATACCTGTTAACATTTGTTTAAATTAAATTATTACGATTCTTTTTTTTATTTTTTTTTATTTACCTTGTGTTTTCTGCCCTCTGTGGTCATGACCAAGGGCTTGTAAGTAATCTCATAGGCTTTGTTCTGCTGGTATGGTTCGATGACAAAGGAGGGTGAAGCAGTCCAGTACTCGCCCTCAATAACTGGCTTCAGGCTCCAGCGCTGGTTTGTGCGATTGGACAGACTAAGAGACTGAGTGCACTGACTGCGCACCTGGCATACAAAGGTCACAACCTGCAGGTGAGAGAAAATGTGTTAGATCAATGGACAGTAATGTTACAAATATTTTTAAATTAGTATTTTTCAAGCTATGGGTATTCACTTAATCTTTTTTTGTTGTCAGAAATTGCAGTACAACAATGTTCTAATGTGTTCATTTTTTTTAAACTTATGCTATAAGCATTCTTCAGTGCCACAAGTTATCTGCATCAACAAACAAAACATTCATTGCTATAAGTCCTCATGCTGATTAGTTTGAGGAAAATAGTCTAACCTGATTTGCAACTGAAGCAGCTATGCAAGAGCCAGTCAAGGTGAGGGTCATATGTTTGCCTGCCTCAATGAAGCAACAAAGGTCTTCATAGCGCACATCCTGCTTCATCTTTACAGGAGAAAAGGTCACCTCCAAAGGTAACTCCATTCCTGGATAGATATAGCCTTCAGCAGGGCAGATACTGAAGTCTGGAGCAAAACGCTTGACATCCCACCGGAACCTAATAAAAAAACATGCAGAAGTCACATCTAAAATAGTGAAGTGGACTTATCACATATGGTGGCAGAATATCCTTTGTGTAATAGACGAAGTGGAATATTTCATTTGTTGTGAAAGTCTTATATAAGAGCTACCATGCTGAACGCTATTACCTCATTTCTATACTATTACATTGTTTTTGTGTATAGTGAAAATACAATTAATTGATTATAAGAACTAAAATGAAATTATATCAGCATCATGGGAAATAGTAAGACAGGGACTATATTGTGAATACAAAAAAAAGTTGACAAAGTTCATCTCTAATTTTCCCTCCAGAGGACATTTAAAACACAGGCTGCCATGGGACTTTGTGTCTGTACATACTTAGCCCCAATGTCGCCTGTGTTCTGCAGGAGGATGCGGCGTGTGGCTTGGCAGCGCTGGGCCACAGCCCCAAAAGGCAGGTAGTCCTGGTCCAGTGTGACCTCCACGCCCTGGCAGGAGCCCTTTAGCACCAGCAGGGGGCGCACGGTGCCCAAACACTCCAGTTGTAGTTCCTCACTGAAGGGAACCATGCGCTGCAGAGGGGTGAAGACCACCTCCACCACACATTTTCCCCCTCCGCCCTGCAAGGTCACCTCCCCTTCTGGTCGCAGGGACAGGACCTAGAGAATTTACAGCATAAAAACCATGTGTCCATGGTAGGAATGTCTTCAGGAAATAGAAACTTTCAGGCATATATCCACTAATGATATGGGCCGCTATTGGAGTGGAGCTTGTTACACTGAATGTTGTAAAATAAATTATTATGGATACAGGGAGGACAAGAAGAATGGTACAATCAGTGATTAAAAAAGTCTTCACCTCCTCCATATCTGTAATATTACTGTACTTTTTGCCTTTTGTTAATGCAGAGCAATGAGAACATAATTAAGAATAATTAAGAATAATTAAGGAAAGAAAGTGCTTATACACCACACATGCTGAATTGTGATTGCACATGTGTATATGTATCCTACCTTAGAGTCCAACAGAGCATGTACACTGGGTGTGAACAGGAGAGAGAAGGTCAGAGGTGAGCGACTGTTGTTGACCAAAGGGATGAGCTTCCTGATCTTCTGGCCCACCTGCAAGGTTCCCAGCTTTACAATCTTGTGTTTTGGATCTTCAATGTCTACCTAAGAAAGTCAGACACAAACACCAAAGAGTCTGAGAGGAAATCCTGTCCACCAAAGAGAATTGTTTTCAAGCAGATTAGACTGCATTGTGAACAAAAGCGTGTTTACAATGCATTGAAAACATAAGTTACAGACCTTTCACAGCTCACCAGACATGTTTTCTTTCTCACCTTCATCTCGATTCCTTGTCCCAGGATCTCCACTACCTGCTTAGCACACCCATTGATCTCAAAGACAACCTTCTCATGGTAGTGAACTGTTTCTCGAGCATAGAAAGTAAAAAGCACCTCCATGCAACCACCAGGAAGTAGCACCTCAGGAGTTAAGCTCACTTCCAGAAACGGGGTGTTGGAGAATAAACAGTCCACCCTGTAAAAAGAAAATGACATAAACGTGGCTTTAAAAACAAACCCTGCCACAAGAAATAGCTAAATGATAAGTGATAGCTGTACTTTAAAGTTTAAACCATTTCTTCAAATACTCTACCCGTATCCTCTTTCTCCTTTATTGCTGATGAGAAGTGTGTGTGTTGCAGGCAGCATGCCAGCAGAGTAGATGAAATTCATTCCAAAGTTGTATTTAAGAAAGGAGAATTCAAGGCCTGGGTCGGTGGCTGAACCCAGCAGAGAACAACTGAAAGTTGGGCCATTCTTTACCTACAGGAGGAAAGGCATGAACATACTGCACGGACAAAAAAGAGAAAGAGAGTGACATGAAGAAAGAAAAAACATTGAAATAGGCAACCACCTTGATTGAGAAGCCCATGTCTTTGAGGTTGCATTTCTGCTGGGGGAAGAAGCTGAGAATGCAGCAATTCTGTCCTGCTACAGGCACCACAGCTGTTCTGGGCTCCACCTGCAACTGGCGTTGCAGTTCTGCTGGTCCTGTTAGTTCATATTGTACTTCCAGGTTGAACCTCCCGGGGTTGGAAACAGTAAAGGCACAGGTGGACTTGTCACTCAGCTCCACCTATCCAAAAAGAAGGAATGAAACAAAAGCGAAGGAATGAAACATTTTCCACAACAGACGCAGTTTAAATATAATTCGAAAAATATACTTCAACATAAATTAAATATGAAAAATTTCACACTATAACATGTATCATATCCAGGGAAACTTTTGCTGTATCCATTAAACTGGTAGTGTGACCAGAGAGCCAAATGACACACTAACAAATTAACTGGAAAATCATAATAAGAAGAGGAGATGGCTCACTATTTTGAAATCCACAAGATGAACATTAGTAGGTGAAAGCTCACTGACTCCCTCTGGACTCTCAAACTGGATATAGGCATTCATGCTGTAACCCTCTGCCTTCACGTTCAGCGTGAGCGGCTGGACCTTCCCTCTGACCGCTATGAGCAGGTTAAACACCACTGGTCCTTCTTTTGTAGGCGTGAAGGATATGACAAGGGGAAGTCTGCCACACACACATACATATGTATTTGATATAGCCTCTATGTTTAGACATGTCTTCATCAAAATGAATTGGTAATAGGTGTGTGATTTATATGGTTTGACTTCAGTGCTAAGAAAGCCTCAGTTGCTTACTTATTTCTAGGGGATATTGTCCCTTCCAGGGGCTCCAGTAGCAGACTGTCCCCGAAGGCCTCAGAATGGCAAGAAGTATCCTCAATGGAGAAGTTAAAGGGTTTGTCTTCACCATTCACCATGCACACAGATTTACGGGCCTCGTGACCTGTGTGTGCACATACACACCAAACAATGCCTTTCTGTCATTCTCATTAATTGTATATATTTCAGAGTTGATTGTTATTTCTCTAAAAAGAGATTACATATTTTATGCCATGTGGCTGCTTTATGTATATTCTTCCTCAGTATCACATGTTTAGGGTCTAAGCGCTTGTGTTTTCTGCTCCCACACCAAGTATTTGCACCTAATTGGTATCTCACCGATAAGTACACTGCCCAGATTGACATGAGCATGATCAATGTACACAGCTGGTTCATTAGCAGTGCCGACCAGAAGAAATGGCACAGACAGCCTATGCTCTGGGATTAAGAAGGTCCAAAATGACTCCACCAGATCCAGCTCCTGGGCCTGGAATTTAAACGACACCTAGAGCAGAAGATTAGGATGGTTAATTGGAGTGAAAAACAGCATTAATTGGGAAGATTAAATAGAATTCAACTGAGCATTTATATGCTTAAAAGAAGCATTAAAATTAGAGTTGCACATTAAGGATCAAACAGTTACCTTTTTATAAACATTAAATGTCAGCTTTTAGTTTTATGTCCCAGACCATGTCAGAACAATTCTATTTTTGTGTTTAGTTCAAAACTGGTGTCAAGAATTATGAAATAATAACAATAAATAGTTTTTGAACAATAACTTAAAAGTCAATGCGCACAGATAGAAGTTACAGAAAGTGACTCTTTGGTAGTACTTCTTACATCCAATAATATGTAACACTCTGGCCCACTGACATACCCAGTCTCAAAAGCAGATTCTTTCAGCTTTTTCTTGTTCTGAGGGGTCTTTCGTTTCCTCATTTAGTCTTTCGTTTCCTCATTAAGAGAAAATGCAGTTGGAGAGTAACTTTCCAAAAATTTTTCTGATGTTTTGGATTGTTATCTTGCTACATTATGAACTTACACACAATATAAAAACAACATCCATGTTTTGGAAACAGTGGGGCAGTTCCAGAGCAACCATGGTTCTGCCTTGTATGCTTAAAGCCATTACTCCACACTCCCTTTTCATCATTAGTGTTTGCATTTAGTGCTACTCTTCTGTGCAGCTGCTGTGTTTCTCTTAAAAGTAATATGTGAACTGTGATTATTTTACCAGCATTTGCATATTTCACAGCTTCAGTGCATTCTTCACAGCTTCAGTGATTTTTCCATCATCAGCTGTAGTCTTCTGTAGTCTCCTTCTTTTTAAACCCACCCTATAGTGATGTTTTTACAATGGCAAAATGCTCTATTTTGTAATGCAATATTTTGAAAACTTAATTCTCTTTTTCAATGTGGATGTTTTTCTATTGTAAGCAAGACTGTATTTCTCTTTGGTTTATGGTTTGAACCACAAAACCAGAATCAGTCCCTATAAGCAATTGCATTTAGAGCTATTTTATTTATTTAAGTACAATTACAAGAATATGAAACACATAAGCAAATGTGTTTAATGCAATACAAACATCTGTGTTATGCAAATACAAACATCTTTCATCATTACTTATGCTCAGCTGAATGTGTGGAAACTCAGCTCAAACTCAATAAAGATGTTGTTCTGACAATTTAAACTGTATAAAAAAATTAGACAGAAACAAAAGTTAATAGTCTATATTTGGGCCTTATAGCCATTCTTGTAAATAATAATAAATAACCATAGTAAATAGATGACATGAAATATGCATCAAAAATATTACTCAAATGTTACATTGCTTCTCGTGTTATTATATGGCCATACCTCGACTTTCTTGCCAGGCTGAATGGAGTCTCTTGGTGTGAGACAAGTAAAGGGTTTAGCTTCTGAATCTTCACATCTCCATGAAAATGAGTATGGCTTGTTGGTGGGATTCACAATACTGAACTCCCTTAGGTCAGAATGAAGCATGATAGCAGTTACTACCACCAAAGAGAAAACATCATATCACAAGATATGCACAACCAATTTCTAACCTGCAGATAATTGTTCCAAGCCCCACAGAGATAAACTCTATGACTTTAGTGTTGGGTTGCAGGGTAGCCCTAGGTGGGATTCCGTGAAGCTCAGGGTTACGCCTGTTGCCACTGAGGTAATGTGAGTTCTCCAGGTGGAAGTGGCAGTAAGGCAGTAAGCTGCGACCGCTCACAGACACCACAGGACTTTGCTTGTCTTTCAGATTGGGGATGCTGACAACACAAGCAACACCTGTTTAATTCTTTGTATATTCTGTGTGCATAAAAAGTGAATTACTGTTGGTGTTGCAGACCTGCAGAGTAGCCTTCCTTCATACTCGTTCACTTTCAGCGGGGAGAAGCGAATGAGGAAGTTCTGGTAGGTTCCAGGCTGAATGATTCCCACACTTGGTTCAACACTGAAGGGGGGTAGCTCTGGGTCTCCCAGCAAAAGATTGGACACACTTGCTAGAGAGCTGGCCGGCCGCAGCCCTGTCTGGTTGCCCTGAGCAGAGCGAGGGGTCATGTCTGCACACAGAAAATCAGACCAGATAACTATTTCAGTAATTTGATCATGGTCAAAGGGAATGTCAAGTTATTTTAAGTTTGATGGGCATGTGGCATATGAGGAACAGAAGCAACAAATTTAGATTTTGGGCAAATAAATGAGTTTCTGTGCTACTGCACACCGACAGCTTACCTCCATGATTAAAGCTCACAGTCTTCCCAAAGGTCTCCATCATAACCTGCCAGGAGTACTCCAGCTCCACAGTGCCTTTGTTGGCCATCTGTATCCTGCATTCATTATTTAAATGTATTCACATGTATTAAGTGGATAAGCAAGGGTCACACGGTAAGCATGGTAAGGGTGTAAGCAAAAATCCATTGGGTTCTCATTAGCTTTTAATGGTTGTTAGTGAAATAAGAATCATTATCAAATTTTAGGTTATGTGTACTTTCAACAGGACTACTGAGACACCAAAAAAGTTCAATCATCATACATACTGGAAAACTCTGCTCTGGTAGAGCATGGTGTCTTTGAAATGGATGGGTTCAGCATGACACTCAAACTTGGCATAATCACACATGGCACTGATCCTCAGTTCAAGCTCTCTAGTGGAGTTCTCCACAACCAAGTGAGCTGGCTCTGGATCAGTCTCTACCACCTAACAGAACAGAACAAATGTTACACTTTCTCTGAAACAGTCTGAACTGCCTCTGGCCTCCTAATCTGGTTCACTTTTCTTTAGCTGTAAAATGGTCTGGTTATGAGAGACACATTAGGATAAAATAAAATTCTTGGATACAGCTACTTATTCATTTTCATAGCTCCCGAGTCATTTCTAGAACAATTAAGGTTTAGCCTACAGATTATTGCGCTGAATATCCGAATGCCTGCTGTGTAAATTACACTGGTCTATAACCAGTACTTCACCTTTTAAACAGATAGTATAATAATATATCATAAAAAAAGTAAAATAATAATAATATATACATAAGATAATTATAATTTCCATCTAATATAGCACAGCTTGTCTATAGGTCACAGCCTAGTCAAGAGCAAATAATAATAATAATAGTATTACATTTTGGCATTAAAAGTATTATATTATTTATTTTGATCTTTTCTTAAAACATCTGTCACTATAATAAAGTAACACTTCTACTCCTCGATGAACAAAGAACCAGAAAAGTCTCCTGGGGTTATTGCCTCCACCTTACCTTCTTCTTAGCTGGCTGCTGAGGCAAGGCCTGCTTGTCTGCCTCCACCCACTTGACGGTGTGGCAGCGGTCATCCCAGTCTGGCACTTCGTCTATTGGCTGCTGGAAGGTTATACAGCAGATCTTACACTTCACAGCTTGGGCACTTAGCACCACAGGTTGATCGGACCTGAAGCTCACTACAACCTCCTTGGCACAGCCAGCATGCAGGTGTCCCACCCGGGGTGAAAAGCGCAGCTGTGGGCCATCAAGAGGCCACTCAAAGTGCAATACCTCCATGCTGCTGTGGTTTCTCATTGTGAAAGTCTCATGGTAAAGACGACCCACATGGCAGTCCCCAAACTGCAGGAGGTCTGACTTAGCTGTACAAGGTGCATCATAGACAAAAGAGAAGAAATGAGTGGCATTCCATAAATTTCTTGGGTCAATTCAAATGCATTTTCTCTGTCCTTAATCTTAAACTGAAAACTGTACTTACTAATTTTAAGTGTTTAAACCTTTTTAGACGGTTTCTTTTGTATGTATGCTGCCAGTCCTTGATAGTAAACAGTTTTATATGAACTAAGGGGATTAAATTCTGTTAATCCAGAATGCTAATGCTGATTATGATGAATACAAGCTAGGGTAGGCTTTACTTAGATTTAGGCAAAATAGATTATCCTGGTTCTCATGATTCTGTACTGTCTGAAGTCCTTTAAATGTATTTTAATTAGAGGTGGGCATAGATTATTTTTTTATCTAGATTAATCTCATTGTAATCTTGGAATTAATCTAGATTAATCTAGATTAAAATGGCTCATTTGAATTCTGCCG
>JBBPDB010000019.1:173112-225671 GCA_037974465.1 Brachypetersius altus | reverse complement strand
TGTTTACATGTTATTACTGCATATCATTCATCAAAATAGAAGTTTTATTTCATAAAGTTGATTTCAAAATGGACATGGATTTTTTGCATTTTGTGTTTCAGTTAAATAAAAGGCTATTTTTGCTACATATATAAACATTGAGGATTTCTTTAAAAAAAATGTCTAAAAGTCTCGTCTCGTCCTCGTGAACCCAGTCTCGTGTCTCGTCTCATCTCATGGGAAAAGTGTCTCGTCACACCCCTAGTATTTAACAGACACCCTTATCCAAAATGTCTTGCTTAAGGACACAATGAACCTGTAACTTTATGATCATCACGTTCACAGGCAAGTCTTTACAAGTGTTTTACCCCCTAGGCCAATGCTTCTCAACCTTACAGCATTAAGGCCCACCTAGCCATCACAGCATATAAGGCCCACTGTTAACTTTCACCCCTATTTTGGTGGCCATGTTGGAATTTACAGTTCCAACTTTAAAATGTCATGATTCCATCATACAGAGTTATTATTGTTTGCAGTTCTCATTTCAAAGCTAAGACTCTAAAGTTTCATGTGCCAGAGAAGGAAAATATGTTAACCGATTTTCTAACCCCCCACTGCCGTGCGCTACCTCGGGGCAAGGAGGAACAAGGCAGGCGGGTTTCCATTAAGGCAGGCACTTTATTTACAGGAAAACGTGAACAGAAAAGAAACCTGGCTCTGGGGCCGCTACAAACAAACACGAAATGTGAGCATGAACCACAAGGAAATGAGGCGATGGACTGACAGTGAAAAACACACAAAGCAGAACATAAATACCATCAGTCATCAGGTGATAACAAAAACACGTGACAACAGAACCAAACAGAACATGCATCAAAATTAAAGTCCTCAAGAACACAGAGCAGAAAACAGGGCCAACACAGACCTAAAACACTAACAAAAAAGTAGTGGCCCTAACCGGCCACTGGCCTAACCGTGACAGTTGGTCCAAAGATATGTTACATTACATTTTTTTTTTTTTTCTTAAGAATGAATTCTGAAAAATCGGATTTAGGCATAAACACAATCGTAAAACTGTGCAAAGCATTAGACAACATATTTAATATAACAGTGTAATGTGAGTTAACTTTCAGAGGTACAAAATGGAAACATCTTGTTCCTATCACGGCCATTTTAAACAGTTGATTCAGTAAGTGTCTGTAGAACAGGGCGTATCACATCAAACCATTCTTAGACTGCATCTTGATTTAATTATGTAGAACCGATTAAAAAAAAAGCCATAATGTTGAAATGCAGTTTTATATGCAACTGTGTTCTTTAAAGCCATTAGAAAACTGAATGAATGCAATATGTTGAATCTTGACACAAAATAACAAAGTGAGGATCAGTGGTAATCTCTGGGAGACTCACTCTTATCTGAAAAACGTAGGAGAGGATGTGTTAATTTACACTGTTCTTGATCTCCTCCATGACGTCAGAATAAGCTCTCAATGACTGTTTCCTGCACATACGGATGTGAAAGCTAAAAATATAAACACGAAAGCTGAAGGATTTCCTCTCTTTAGTACCTTAGTCAACGAGAGAGCACAGGTGTATTAGGTGCCATGCGGTTTGCAAGTAATTGAACTGTGACTCTGTTTTGGTTCTGTAACATATTAAGTTTAATGATGTCAGTGAGCTTAATGAACAAAAGGTCAGACTGAATTTTAAAGTATTATTATGGACATTTACATCCACACTTGGCAGGTATTTGTTATATTAACCATAATGATAAGTGCTGCTGACCAGTACAGCGTGTGTCATTAATTTAAAGGTTAACAGTTGATTGTGACTGTGCTTCTGATTAGACTGGTAAAAATGCACATAACCAATGAGACATCCTGAAAAGGAATATTCTAGTTGTTTTAGATTGACCTGTTTGTTACTTATAGAGTAGTCAAACATTTGGCTCTAAATGTTCTTTGACCTTGCTCATCAATGTAGCTTAATATTCTTGCTCTATTTCCATTTGTTACATGTCTTTGGAGGGGTATTCAATTGATTTAATTGACCACGCCACAAAATATTTGTCACTGGTTTATATTTACGCTGACTTATTTACACTGAGTGATGGAAATACAAACTTCAAGTTAACTGAAAATACTTGTTTCTCAATCATTTAAGCATCATTCAATTAACATGTACATACGTGTAACTAACCCAACGTTCTACAAACGATCTAATGTTTGACTTGATATTAACCTAAAAATGGTAGGACAATTGATTGCCTTAATTATTATGACCTTAATAATTAATGGTGGGTTTACAGACATCAGAAAAAGCCCCACTAAAAACTGTGCGACTGACCAGTCAAGAATGTTCCACTTTTTGGGCCAGTTCGGAATTCCTGCTGCTGTTTTTGACATCAATTAAGAAAATGCATTTATTCCATTGGTATCCATCCAAGATGGTATTCTTCGGGATAATATTCTTCACTTTACAGTTTTACAGGTTAATCTGTCTATGAGAACCTTACAGGGTTTGTGCACTTTTGAATAGACTGTAACCTGACCTTTGTGTTATTACAAGTAAAACTAACCTTTTTTCCCCTTTATGGTAGTTATGTCTGGTCTTTATTGTGCTGGTAGGATGCCATACTCCGTAAACATATTTTGACATTCCTGCTTCATTCCTGCTTTACTCACTGTACAAATGCTTCTTTAGTCCTCATGTTTTCAGGTAATCCAGTGGCAAATGTCAAATGTAGAATCAACTCTAGATATTTGATTGTGGTCTGGAACATGATTTAAGAAAATGGCACACAGCTGCCCAGAAATACTGGAGCATCCTGTTATCTAGTTACTTTTGATTCCCAAAATTCTGGACTGTGTGAAAGGGTTGTAAGGGTTCCTACACTAGTCATCAAATTTGACTACAAACTACAGACAGATTGGCATTAGCTATGGTAAATAAGGAGAGGGAAGAAAACAATCCTTTTTAATGTGCCACTCAGATGAGATTACAGGATGATCCTGTTGGGAACAATTTGGAAAGGATTTTGGGATTTAGGCCTATATATAAGTATTTTTATTTGTACCTAAGATGTGTGCTAATCCCTACTTTCTTTCTTGCATCGAATTCACTTCTAAATGTTCCAGAGAGTGAAGAAGAGCCAATAAAATAAAATTCAACCAAAGTGGGCAGTGGATATAAACATGTTATGATAAACATGTTAAACATGGATTTCCTAAAAAAAATAAATAATAATAATAAAACTTCCTCAACTGACATATAGTAAATCACTACTAAATGTTTGTCATTCTTGTTTGGGATGTTGGTCTCCTTTTGCTATTTCAGCAAAATAGAATTACTGGCCTATTCAAAGCCTATGAAAATACATACATTTAAAGCAGTACATTATTCCTACTATTGGCAAAGTCTTTCACGTTTCACAGTTTCTACCATTCCTTGCCCCAAAACATCTCAACTCAGTTACATTATTAGTCGATTCAGTGCATCAGGTTTGTTTAAAAAAGGAATACTTGAAACCATGCAGCGTTGTGGGTCTCCAACAAGGGCAGGGCAGGTGAGACGACACACCCTCTCTGCGCATCTGTTAGTGGACACAGCAAAACTGGCAGTTTGCATTCTCCTCCAAGTGTGATAAACTATCCAGTGAAGATGCATTGGCTGTACTTGATAAAGAAGAAGTTCCTTGCATCAGGTGTGTTAGAGGAAGCGTGTGGTAGTCTTTACACTCCCATAGAGAAATTTAAATGACCTCCTCTACAGACACACACAAACACATGTTTTTTAAAGATTCATTACAAATGTCATGTAATTCCTTTGTTAGTTTTTGTAAATTATACCTTTTGCATATGTATGTACAATTGACTTGCTGCAAAACTAAACTTGTAGATAACTTCAGTGTGGTAACATGTTTTGTCTTTTATTAGCTGAGAAACAGTTTCAAAACAGATCAAACTTTGGGCAAAAGAGATTGTAGCAGGTTTGCCAAATTCCTAAAACAGGCTGCAATGACCTCCAAAGCTTATTCTTGACCATTTTAGCTCCAAACTTAACCAGGTTGACAGACCGGCTTTTAACAAAAGCCAGGTGTCAAAGCAGGTGCTTTCCCATTAAATAAGGTGCTTCTCTAACCCTCTTATGGAAATCAGCCTGAGAGCATGTCACAGAAATCGCCTGCCAATCTCATTATGCCTCACTATGTCTCTGTGCCGGACTCTGTCAGAGACCACACACACCCTAAAGTCCCTAAATTATTTTTGAATTATTACGTCACATGAAATAAATGAATGTGATCTGAATGGGAGGCCTGCAATACTATATAAAGTAAAACTGATTAAAAGTAGTTCTTATAATCTACTTGTAAAATCTTATATATAGTGAAATAATCATAGATGCTGTTAGCATTAATTTCCTGGACCGAGATTAAGCCTAAATATGGATGATGTCTTTCATTCTAAAATGAATCTCTATTCAGAACGCTGTATGGTCCAGGACTATACTTTATCCCTGTCTAGTATAAAGTCTAGCCCAGTTTCCAGTTTATTGTATCCAAATTTATTCCAATATTATTTTTTGTGTGACTAAAGGCTCTCGGTCCAGATAC
Organism: Brachypetersius altus; assembly: GCA_037974465.1. NCBI lineage: Eukaryota > Metazoa > Chordata > Actinopteri > Characiformes > Alestidae > Brachypetersius > Brachypetersius altus. Next base: position 221,080 of record JBBPDB010000019.1, on the reverse strand, counting down.
TTCTGCACATTAGGCATATTCTATAACAGAACAGTACTTGCTTTACTTATGTACAGTAGGAACCAACTTCCATTACATTGCTTTCTAAATTCTCAGACCATGATGTACAGCATCTGGGGTTTAAGTGTCTTGGTCAGCTGTGTTGTGAAGTATTAGTGCCTGTTAATGCCCCTTGCCTTCACAGCTCACCTGACAGCAGCAGCTTTTGAGACATCCTCACGTGTGCACTTGTCTATCCATGGCTCTTTAGAGGACACCACTTTAGGAGATCAGGAGAGGGGTCAGGAGAGGGTACGGTGGGAGAAGGAGGGGTGGAGAGGGTTTAGGGTGCAAGACATGGAGAGAAATGTGGGAGGGTTCGATAAGGAGAAGAGGAAGAGAGGACAGAACAAGAAGAGAGCTAGTGTGACAGAGAACGTGTGCGAGCGTCCAGACCACAGCACTGAAGGGGGTTACTCAAGGAACTCAGTGGGGGAGAAAAGTTGGGGCAGTAAGTCAGTTTGGAATTCTAAGGTCAGGAGTAATCCTACTATATTACTACACATCCTAGTGTGAGGGTGTGCTCGGTGCTTGTGCAGGTGATGATGGCTCAGCAGGTCAGCAGCTCTCCCTTTCTGAAGCCCTTTTACCTAAAAACGCCTCTGAGGGTGTCCAGCCCTCTCCGGCAGCGGCGGCACACACTGCCCGCCAGCGAGTTCCGCAACCTCACGCCACAGGATGCCATCAGTGTATTCGAGATCGAGAGGGAAGGTAAGAGATTCACACTGTACACTGGGCCCACAAAATATTAATCTGATAAGGAACAAAGTAATATATAACAAATCACTCATTTTGTCTCTTTAACTGTAATGGGGTTGCTTTACTTATTTCACTCTGCTTTATACTTAACTATTGCATTACTCTCTACAATGAAAGAAATATGTACCAAACCAGAAAGAACAACAGTCTTTTCAGTACTTTATTTAAAAAGAAATAGTAAGTTTAACTTAAAGGCCTGTTGTTATCCCTGTCATTACTCTGACTGTTATGCTTTATGAAAATAATAGCTTTTAATATAACCTTTAGAAATAAAATGTAAAAGTTACAGAACTGCATGCGAATGAAAACCCAGTCTAGTCTGCTTAATTGAGGTCAGGTTGTCTTTGTCCACCAGTTTCATATCAGCAGCATCAGAGTTTTTGCATTTCCCGCGCTCACGCTACACTAGTCATATTCACAATCAACCCTGCACAGTCAGGTGACGTAGAGAGCGTACAAAAGGAGTAGAGAACATATAATCCTTCTACACTCCAAAGATTACAATACTTAATACATTGCCAAACCACACACAATTATACTTCACAGAAAACATCACTTAATACACTTCCAAACCACACACTTCTACTCTTCAGATTTTACATTACAGAATACTCTTCTACCAGCTGTCAAATATTTTCATGCACTATTTAGTGTTGTAGTGTGCCTTTTGGTTCACTGTCATATAGAGGTAATTATGTTTTAAATGGTAGTTAACCTGCTCTGAGACGTGAGTAACACAAGTAACATAATTTAGAAATGTATATTGTAATGCTTTTCACTGCCTCTCCTCTCACACTTCTGAAATTTGTGTGGCTCTGTGTAGCAAAAAACTATTGCATTCAATTAAAAACTAGAAAACTAGAAATCAATTCCATTGATTTCTATATATTTCTGCAAGTAAAGCAAAAGATGGCCCACCATTTACTGCCAGTAGGATTATAAAAATGAAGAGTCAAGACAGTATTAACCCCTATAATATGTAGGCGAGTCACCTTCTGAATAATAAATAAGTATTCAATAAATTTGAATTTATATATACATACATATTTTTTTTTCATTAATGAAGGAAAATACAAGAACTGTTCCGAACCTCCTGCCAATTTAGCCTACAGCAATATAACCCTGCACACTTATGTTATAAAGAGGGCTTAAACCTGTGCTGCTTTGTGAACATGGTGCAATACAGTAACCGTCTGTTAAATTCTGAGGGAAATAGGAGAGGTTAGGAGAAAGGATGTTTTGATATACATATAGCCATACAAAAGGAACAAAAAAAAAACCTATGAAACAGACATGGGACCTTTTAGAAAGTCCTGTGAAAGAGGATTAGAGACGATAGGTTAATTTGATGGTGCATCATTGTACTCTTGGCTAATCTGCAGATAATCCACTGTTTGTGTTAGTGTATGAAAACAGGATCATTGCTCCTCTCATCCTCTGCGACTGAATCCCTGAGCCTTGTGTCTGTCTGTGTTTATGTCTGGTCCACAGCTTTCATTTCAGTGTCTGGAGAATGTCCGCTCACCCTGGACGAGGTGCTGAGCTTTTTAGGCCAGTGTCCTGAGCTCTCCATGGGCTGGTTTGAGGGTGGGCAGCTGGTGGCCTTCATCATTGGATCTGGCTGGGGCAAGGAGATCCTGGAACAGGTTAAGTGTACATTCCAGTATGGCAAGACTTGACCTTCAGTGCTTCAGAAATTGAGATAACTCACTTATAGTTATCTCCGATATAAAGTTGATCAAAAACATGGTGCCCGATGTTTGCTTCTTTAGTTTTGCACTAGAGCTGAAGCTAATATACCCCACCAGTTATTATTGTTCAAACTGCATGCCTAGATTGTTACACACTTGGCTTTAAACGTTATTTGCATATGTGGTTTCTGACACTATAAAAGGTTGATGTTAGCTATGTATTTTTATCTCTTTTTATAGACGACAGTATTCAGTGTCAGAAACCAGATAAGCAAATCTATTTAAGATGTCTTCGCTTGATGCTGTTTGAGGCAAAGGTGTGATGACTTAGGCATGCAGTTTGCACAGCGCAAATTACTTGTGCTTGCTTCTATTACTGGTTATCTGGTAACATTCCATGGTGCTCCACACCATTATGCTTAGATAAAAATGTGAAAAGTGTGAAACTTCCTTTTAAATGGTCTTTTTTTTCCTACTGTGACACTGGTTCTAACACTATGTCCCATGTGTCTTATCAGGAGGCTCTGACACAGCATATGCCAGACGCTCCCACCGTTCACATCCATGTGCTGTCCGTGCATCGCCAATGCCGCCAGCAGGGAAAAGGCTCCATTCTGCTGTGGCGCTACCTGCAGTACCTGCGCTGCCTCCCAGGCCTGCGCCGAGCGCTGCTCATTTGCGAGGAGTTCCTTGTGCCCTTCTACGAGAAGTCCGGCTTCAAGGAGAAAGGCCCATCCGCCATCTCAGTGGGATCTCTCCGTTTCAGAGAGATGGAGTACATGCTAGGAGGGCTGGCCTACGCTCGACGCAACAGTGGCTGTTAAAAGCTGCTGTGATTGCAGTTCTTTGAGGTTTTTCGTGTAATGGACACCATGCTCAGAATCTGGGCAACGACTGATGCCTCATGAAAGAAAGAGAAAGCCAGGGTGAAAGCAATTCAGTGCTAGAACACTCACTTGTTCTCTCAATCATCATCCACCCATCAGAGACTATTTAACAGTCAGCATCTCACTGACATCATCATTCAACCTCAGTCCAGGATCCAGAGACTGGGACTGTTACAGTTTGCAGAATGGCACAAAACATACTGACACGTATAACCATCTTTACGCAATACAAGACAGCACTTATTGTGTATAGGTTTCAAAGATCCTGCGCACATTGTACTGTTTGTATTTCAAGTCAACACATAGAAAGGCAGTGGTATAATTAGGATCTTGTAGGCCCCAGTACAGAAACAATTTCAGTACAGAAACAATTTTTCAAAACATGTAATAATTGAGCATGCGATTCTACTCAATACCATCTGTTAACCTAAATGTTTACCATACACTCACTGATTTAACAGTTATTGCAGTTATTGTCATATTTATCTGTCTTACTTAAATAGTCATACATTATGAATAAGTGGGAGATAAATACACATGATGATGTAGTGTACAACTGTCTCAGAATCTGTGTTGACCAATAAAAACTGAGCCTCCCTATATCAAGGCTCAAGTGCTATTACCAATCTTGCACCCTTGTAGTTATGTCACTGTTTAAAGTCATTTATATGAATGCATTATGAACTACTCAGTTTGGTTTTCATAAACAGCTTTGAGAAAAACTGCTTAACATAGGCAAGCATTAATCAACTGAATCAACAGAGTTTTGTGAAGTGAACCGGCAAATTAAGAAACTCTGATATCTTCACAGTGGTGGTGACAAGAACCAGAGGTGACAATGTTTATAGTACGAGCACAGCTATTTTAATAACTGACCACAGTGTGTCTTGTATGTTTTTATACACAATGCTGATGATGGTAAAATAGTCATAAATCAGAAAATATGAGAAAATAAGTTCTTAGGGGACTATCTTGCCTTATGATATCTCTCTACCATGAATGGATTTAAAATACTTTGTCCAAACCCTTGTCAATAATGCCTCAGGTAGTGCATTTGCATTTCGTGCAACTTCATGATGAAGCTTCTATAGGGAGCTTGTGGTTTAAATATCTAGTTCATTTCACCACTGCTCTGAATGTGTATTTGATTATGCAAAAATGTGGTAAAATTCTTCTTTAAACGCATATATTTGCTCTGTGGTCTCAAATGTGTTCAAGTGTACTATACCAACTCATTTCAGAATAAAAAAATATTTAGAATCAAGCATTTTATGTGTATTTTTTAGTCTTAGGTATATTTAAAGGGTGATCAGAAAGGTTATTTTTTACAGCAAAATCTGTGTAATGTTAAGGAAACTTAGCCAGTAAGAAACAGGCAGACAAGCATCCGATGTGCAGATTGTTTAAGCTGTATTTTGTAACAAGTGAATAAATGGGTAGCTAAAACACTACCCTTAAATATTTAACCATTACTCCATTTGAAGCAGTACACAAATAAAAGAATAACATTTGAGTGCTTGACGTAACCAAAATATGGCAGTAGTAGGTACATTTACCAAGGCACTGAAGGTATAGATTGTTTATCTTTTACGTCCCTGGATTCTGAGGTCGTCTGAACAATGGTAAAACCTTTGCCTGATTTAGTGACATGCTAAACATTAAAAGTACAAAAAGATAGTCTTTTAGCATATATTTTCTGTGTACCAGTGCTTATTCTCCCACACTGTCCTCAGATACTGTAATGTGAGTAAGAAATAGTCTGGAGCTAGGGCACCACAGGACGCCCCACTTAACAGACAAAATAAAATTCTTTGGGGGACACTTAAAAAAACATTCTCAGAGTCATCACAATGGTCAAAAGTGGCATTCCAACTTGCACTGAGACAAGAAAACACAAAATAAAAAAAATACCACAAGCATTACCGGCCAAGTTCACACAATTGAGGGGCGGGACAATGTTCAGCTTATCTTCATTCCAGGCCAGGCCTAGAGCTGACTATTGGCTAATGCAGGACAACAGCCAATCCAATACAATGCCCCTCGCTACCCAAAGTCCCGCCTCTTTGCTGCTCCTTCAGAGGAGGTGCGCATTGAGGTCGTACTTCTCGCAGAACTTGTCCGTCAGGGGAATGCAGGTGAGCAGCTCACACCACTCGCACTTGATGGGGTAGACATAGAAGAGCACCACCAGGCCAGCGAACAGGCCCACAAAGACAGCCAGAAAGACGAGGATCTGGCAGCGCTTGCGGTACATGTCCATGCGGCCAAAGCTGATGTAGGGCAGGAAGGCGAAGGAGAGGAAGAAGCCCGAGATGAAGCCGCAGATGTGTGCGAAGTTGTCGATCCAGGGCAGCAGGCCGAAGGCGAAGAGGAAGAGCACCACGCACAGCAGCTTGGTGAATGCGCGCCAGGGCTGTGCTAGGATCTGCCAGCTTTGGAACAATTCCACAAACAGGCAGGCCAAGATGCCAAACTGAGAGCCTGCAGGACCCACCTGGACAGATAAAGAGAACTGGGTCAGAGACTGAGGCCTGGTTTTATGGACATAGATAAACCAAAGCCTATCATGAGATCCTCAGCATTGCTTCGTCACTAGCCACATCAGCGTTTTACTGTTAAGAGTTCATGTTTAGTGAGAAGTAACAAGTAAATAAATGATCAGATGAGTTTGGTATCGGCATATTCAAATGGGCTATGGGCACCTCGGCTCTGTACGGCAGAAAGATGGCACTGGCCAGGTTCCCTGTGATACCGCTGAGGATGTAGATGATGGAGATACGCAGCCAACCAGCCAACTTCTCCAGATCTCTCAGGATAGTCATCTGAAACAGCACGGAAACCAGGCAGTGCAGAATCCTGTTTAAAAACAAATGCATGCAGACACACACACACACACACAAAAGAGAAAATATAGATAAATCTGTATTAGATCTACATTTTAAAGTTTATTTTGTTGGGAATATTGTGTACAGTACATATAGTTAAACCACATGGAGTACAGTCTCCAATAAACAATTGTTGTTTAGCCTCTGCATTCCTGCAGACTGGAGGTTAAAGACCACTAAACATTGCTTTAATTTGAAAACATTTACTAGGGCTGCACTGATAATACATACATTTTACTTTTTTGTTGTAGTGTAATATTTGATTTCAATGCTACTAAATATTTGTGGTTTCTGACAGCTTTTATAAGTGATTTCAAATATATTTTTAAAACATTAATGAGAATGAAAGCTGTGGATAGTGGATAGTTTGCACTGTAATATTATAATCAATGTTTCACTGCGCTTTAGTAGAGCCCCAACACTGAGAACTGTGTGACTGATTCTAAGTTATGATGTCATTAGTGTTCACCATGTGAGGTATTATTCCTCTTTTGACCCCTAATCTCATCTCTAAGTATGTTCCTGTTGACTCAGCTTAGTTCATGTTACTCTAATATCAACATCAATAGCACTGACCCCTCAACTGTATCATATGATTGATATCCACCATCATAATGATAGGCATTACTTCATTGTTATGAAGACATTACACATACAGCAGCACCCATTATAAGAGCACAAGTGCAAGCATGGTGAGATGCCTGAGCAAGAGGTATGCCTGTGTGTGTGTGTGTGTGTGTGTGTGTGTGTGGCACATGCACGTGCAGGAGGGTTAATCTACGGAGGCTGCTTAAGAAAGGGAAAGATCCAAACAGCGAAGCTAAGATGAGCTCTGGACCCTGCACTTAGGTTAATTACCATCCAGACTGAGAACGCTGGGCAAAAGCCCCACACCTCTTCAGAGCAGAAGAGTCAGCTGAATCAACATAGATTAGCCGATCAAACGTGCCTCGGCAAACGTGCCTCTGGGTGTCAGCTCTTTACGATCCGCTGTCTGCACACCCAACATCTACTACAAAATCTACTACTACTACTCCTTAAAAGGATTTAATTTTGAATTCCACTGACAAATTCTGATTGTAGTTTAGAACACTGTATGACAGCTATGTAAAAACTACAGACAAGTTTGATTATTCAAAATGACTATTATACTGGTAATAGCTACTGTGCCTTTTGCCCATTTTACAGGGCAACACTTTACTATAATGGCTTTTATCTCATAATTAACAAATTGTGCCCAAACAACTACCCATATATATAGAGGTAATCATCATTATATGAATTTTATAGGACACACATAACCTTAGTGCGTAATTATCTGATGAGCCTCTACTTCATAATTAACATGAATTAATGAATTAACCAGGTATCAGTGTTATTTATTATTTGTTTATATTTATTATTGTAATGTCTAGGCCGCCTCGGTCACGCCCTCAGTGGCCTCCGTCACCACACAAGTCCCGTTCCGTCAGAAATGACGTCAGGGTAGGTTTTGGTTTGACCTCAGAGCCGGAGAGCTGAAGAAAAGGCTAAGGCGTACGGTGATTGTCCCCCTCTCTCTTTGTGTGTCTGTTCTCTGTTTTCCTCACAGGCATGACTGCCCAGCCTGTAAGCAGGGATTCGCCCCTTTGTGGCTCCTGCGGTACGCACAGCTGAATCTAACTGGCCACCTGAGAGTGCACCTAAATGAATTGGGACTGATTCAGCTGATAGTGTCCCTTAAACCCCTCCCTGGCAAAGAGTGGAAGGACTATAGTGATTGGATCAAAGCATCATTTCAGTTTGTGGAAATTCAGAGTTCACAACCTCAAGCCTTGTTTCCAGTTCCTTGTTTGTTTGAAATTCTCTCTCAGTTGCGTCCTCCTAGCTTGCATCAACATGACAATTATTAGTTTCTATTATAGCTAGAAGTGTCATGCGATAAAAAAAATTAATCTCATCGATTACTAGCTCTCTGATTAATTGAATTAAATGAATTGCATAACATTTTTGCTGTAAAAGTATTTAAAGTTAAAATTTAATAAAGTTTATACAGTTAGTTTATAACACTGATAATGAGAAGTAGACAAATAATATACATAGACAAAGAAAAATATATTGTATTTAAAAATATATATTTTATAATCAGTCTAGTGATTCACGCTACACTGCCGAAAAATGCTCCCTTGTAGTTTATACAGCTGCCAGTGTCCCAAGGTAGCAAAGACTGTGGGACTGCACAAAGGCATGGTAGCACATCTCAATAGGGATGAAAGTCACGTGGTGCGATTAATCAACATACATTTTTAGCGCATTTTTTCTTCTGATTAATTGATCGAAATTATCGAAATTAATTAATTCGACACTCCAAATTATAACTAATATTTATTATTAATTTACATCAGTACTAATAAAATAATTACTACTTAATGGTCAGATATGTATGGAGAATTTTGGATTAGGTCATGCTTCTTTACAGATGTAGGTCCAGCTGGATGGTAATGATATCACACTGGATAATGCAGTAATAATGAGCTGATCGTGATTAGCTAATTATGAAGCTAATGATATAATAGGATAGTTGTTATAGAACAGTATTAAAGATAATAGTGTGTAATTCAGAATCAAGAAACCTCAAGAAAGTCTATTTGAAATTACATAACAATGTGACACAGTTTGAGAAAATGTGTGCTATTTGCATGTGCATTGGCACAGTGTGGACTGGTGATCTAGAAGATTGTATAAACATGCTTGGGCTGATTGACTAGATTTGTGGCTAGCTGGAAAAGATGGGTACATTTGATTCTTTGCAAAACTGTGTAAAGGTAAGGTCATAGCTCAATCCAGAGTATATGCAGAATGCCACCTGGATATATTTGATGCCACTTCAGATATGATTTGTTTTGATTGTACCAGCCCACACTGCACAGTCCTATGACCGTCAGGAGACAGAGGGGAAACTTACCCAGCGTGCAGGAATAGAGACAGCCAGAGCCGGTAGAACTGGTCAGGGATTTCTGGGTTGAGGAAAGGAAGGAGGCCACATACATCATACATGCAGTGCACCTGGTGTACGAGAGAGAGAGAGAGAGAGAGAGAGAGAGAAAGAAACAGAGAGAGAGAAAGAGAAAAAAAGAGAGAGAGAGTGAGAGAAAGACGAAGACAGAGAGAGAGTGGGAGAGAGTGAGAGAGAGTGACGAAGACAGAGAGAGAGAGAGAGAGAGAGAGAGACAATGTGTTTAGCTAAAACCATTCACAAAGGGCATAAAGGCCATCCACCTTTCACAACACAGCAGGCTGCTACAGACGTCTGAGCCAACACTCTGCCCTCTCAGACAAAAAGGGGATTTTGCCAAACCCAGACTAGATTAGCATGGCAACCTTCACAGCTATTAGTGTACTTAGACTGCAGCAGAATTCTTTGGTCAGAGCCTAATAACCAAGTCATTAACCTAGAAATGAGGGAGACATAAGGGCAGCAGGAGGGTGAAGTGTCTTGGTGTAAGCACAGACCAGGCTGTAATTTATTTTTTTTCTTTGTTTGCCATATAGCCCTATTGTTACAACATGATTCTTACAATAGTGAGGATTAAACATAAATAGTTTGTATTAATCTCAAAATGACAGTGCAAAAGCTATTTATGTAAGAGGTATTCAATTGTACTGTTAACCAGTACTCTATATAAATACCAGTATTTATATCTAAGTACAAAAGACAGGCACTTGTTTTTCACAAGTGATGATTCACATTTTCTGTGGTTCTATAAATACAGCACACTTTATCCACAGCAGGAAGTTTTTTTTTACTTAAAAGACCGATTAAATTAAGAAAGAATAAAAGTACTGCAGATACAAATGCAGTGTGTTTCTAAACCAGCTCAAGTGTATTTGGATATTATTTAGGGCTTCCCCAGATTAATGCTAAACCTGGACTAAGTAGATTTATTCATGGTGAAAAAGCATTGACATTGCATTATAGTCAAAGGCTGAGCTTAATCTTACCCTTGAGCTAGACTGAAATCTCTATGCTTTAGGTGGCCCTGTCACAAATGTACACTTTTGCCAACTAATTAAAAAAAGCATTTATCACTTAAAGACATGAAATATATTACAAAGGATATTTTTATACTTTTAATAAATAATGTAATACTCATTGTAGACACAATTGCAGTGCATCAAGTTGACTACCATGCTCAAACAATACACAGCTAATCACAGGACAACACACTTTGCGAGTGTGTTATTTCAGGTTAGATTCATGAAAGCATTCATCGTTTTTTTTCTCCACAAATATCTACCGCATTTTAGGCTGATGCCCATCCACACCTCTACCCTGTGTGGGATGTCTACTTAGTATTACCATACAGCATTACCATACTTACTTGGGAACACAGTGTGGCCTCTTCATGGAAATAACCTTTCATGAAGTCACAGTACTCTCTTGAAGTGATCTCACACCTGCACAGGATGAACAGCCAAGTGAGTGTATTACGACCAAGAGGTTACTTTCAGATTTATACTTTAATATACAGTAATCCCCTGCTTTTCGGAGGACAAGACACAGACCAGGCTTCTCCTCCTTTGTATGGTGGTTACCACCACCGCTGGGCTGGTGGTGGTAATACAGCTCAGTTCTAAAAAAAACAAAAAGGCCAGGACCTTTGCAGTTTCCGCGTTATTGTGGGGATTTCCGCGTAAAACAGTGACTGAATCTGCTACTCCTGGTCTGTGTAAAACTGGGGGATTACTGTAAATCACATTACTGCCAATTGCACTGTTCTTTTACATGTTTGCATTTATGTAGGTGTGTCTGTGTGTGATCGCCCTCACCTCCCTTTGGTTCCGATACAGCAGGGCCGGCCAGTAATTGTGCAATCGATATGAGGAAGGTTGGTGTGGTTTCCTGTGTCATATCTGGTGCAGATCTACAAGAAACACCACATCAATTAGTGACTCACAGGGTTAGAATCTAATTATTTCTGAATACAACCCAAGTGGACGAAAACATTTTTTACTACAAGACTTACTGGCCACTTGGTGATATCATCGGGCCATTCATGAGGTGCTACAGAGCCTGGCTCGAGACACGTCCTGCACAAAGCCAAGTACACACATGTAAAACTATAAAATTATGGTTTAACATTGCAAATATTGGCTTGGACAGATGTTTATCTCACCTGGGGTCCTGATGGCAGACAGAGCCGTACTGACGGTGCTTGCTGTCCAGCATGGGGGTACTGGGGTGCTGTGGCCACTTGACCCACTCAGCCAGTGTGCTCTGTGTTGTTGAGGTACTGCATTAACCTTTTGCAAGCTGTATTGTAAAATTATTGTCTATTCTGTCCTATTCTATCATATTCTGTTCTATTCTATACTAATTTCTTGAAGTTCTCTAAATTCAGGCCCATGCACAGACATTTTGAGGCACAGGAACACAAGGGAAAACAAGCAACTTAATTGTGAACAAAATATATTTTAATTAAAAGCATATATTTTAATTAAATATATTTTAAATTCCTAACCTAGAAGAACTGTCTAATCTTGATTTAGAGATCAGAAAACATAGGATGCACATAGACAGCTTTAACTATTCCTGTTTCACACACATTCCTGTTTTTAACAATAATGATAATGATAATTTATCAGATAATTAGCGCCTCTAATTTCTGACATTTTATCTGTTCATTTAAAAATGTATGAAGTTTTCTTAAAGAGGTATTTTGTGTCGTTATTGGCAGGCTTTATATCGCCATTGTGAATTGTGCTTCTGCGACAGGTTTGTTTTGAGTCTGACTCCATTAGCTCTTAAGAATTGGTGCACAATGAGTTCTTGTTGCCCCAAGGCTTCTACAAGACTAGAACGGTAGCGCTTATATCTTATTAGGAGTCTTTGATAGGTGCCTGTAGTGCACCATAGGGTGGTGCTCAAGAGTAACAAAGATCATGGAATCTAAGGTGACCCACTAGTTCTGTTCTCGTGACAGAACCTGAGCTAAGCTAAAATGGATCACAAACAATGACAGAGGAAATTTAAAATATAATTATTATACACACTGGCTACTAGGAACTGAGGCAGACAGAGGCCCAACCCAGATCCGCAAGCATATGTTCATGTTGAAAGGATCCACTACTCACAGAGCACTCCTCCTCAGACGTCTGCAGGCAGCCTGAGCGGTCATTGCGCACACAGCAGGCCGAGTTTCGCTCTGTCTCGCGTTTCTTTCGGATCAGATCATGAACCTCCTGGTCCCGCCGCATACAGGGTGAGAATTTGGCTCCAAGGTGGATCAATGCCTCCTGTTAATGTGGAAATTAAAAGTGAGGAAGTTTGGACAAAAAGTGAAAACAAAATGATTATTTAATGACATACATTATATCAGCATTAAATTGTTATCAAACTTTTTAAAGACCACTCTATATAGTGTTTAGAATGACTTTTTAAACATAATTAATGATTAACATTTGACTATAGGAAAAATGTTAACGTACCGAACTTGGACCAATCCAAAAGTTCTCTTGCTGTACAAACTTGACATTCTCATAGACACCTTTGTTTCTTAGAACCTTAACAAACAAAACACCAGACTGTCACAAATGGCCGAAGAAATGCAGAAATTCAGAAAGTTTGAGAACAGAACTGAACTCACAGAATCAACAGTCTCATGCTGGGAGAAGCCCACTGGTGCTATACCGTAAATACACACAGCCAGAATAGTGATGAGGAGGTGAACAAATGTGATCCAGTAGGTAAAGAAAGGCCTGTATGGAAGAAGTAAAGGGATGCATAAAGAGATTTTCAATGAGTCCTATCTATTTCGTGTTTACATCAAAAATCTTTATAGAAACTTTAAGAAAGCTAGCAGGAGAGCATGCAAACTACCCACATTTTACATAAACACATAAGAGCCTAGTATAAGTCACAGATCATTTTAGTTACAATCGAATTAGAAACACATACCGATGATCATCCATGTCTTCTATCTGCCGTTTCACATAGCTGTCGATGCGTTTGCGATATGTCCGATTGGTCAGTTTCCCCACCATGCCGAGACCGTAGGGCCTTTTCTCTCGTGCAAAGAGCTTCTTCACTGGCACAGCGATCCTCTGCCCTCTCCGCTGACCATTCACACTGACTACTTCCTGCTTCAGTCGAACCTTGGGTGGTGCAGGTGTTCCCTCCTTGGCCTTTCTCCAGCCTCTCTCTAGTGGCCTATCACAGTATACAGATACATTCATCAGAACTTTAAAGACTTGCCGTTTAAAGTAAAGGTCAAAGAGCTTTTGTCCATTTTATAGATTACAGAGTGTCAGAACCCATATGTGTGATTGCATGGGTGCCAGAACCATTATAGCAGGGGGGGACATACCCCCTCTCATCAAAATCATTCGTTTTGTCTCCCACTTTTTGTTTCCTGGACAACAGCCAAGACTCTGCACCCGCGCAAACCACCTTTCCTCCGGACAACGACCGAGACTTTTCTCGCATTCACTCAGCGCCACACCCCCAAAAGGACCGGGACTTTGAAAGTGACCATTCTGTCATACGTGAACACATCACAGCACACAGTGTGAACAGCACGAAATTAATCCATTCACCAAGTGAAGCAGGGGACAGCCAGGAACATGGCGCCCGGGGAGCAGAGTGTGGGTACGGTACCTTGCTCAGGGTACCTCAGAGGTGCCTAGCGGTCTTGGGAATCAAACCCAAAACTTTCTGATCGTAGGGCAAGCGCCCTAACCACTAGGCTACCAGGACTTGGCATGCTTTCTTATTAATTCACATGAATGATAAAGTATTGTGCTTGTTCAGTTCACACCGTCCTAAAGGCACTGAATGAGTGTGAGACTCACAGCATCAGATGACTCCTTTCTAGTTCGCTCTTGTCCAGTGCACTCCCTGTCAAGTCTGACTCATCTAGCTGTTTGCTGTCCACATCTTTGGTGGTAGAATCAGATGGAGACTCAAACACCTCGTCATGGAACGTTGACATCTCCTCCTGCATTAGCACATCCTGAGCACAAAAACACAGATTAGATATACAGATTAGACTGATCTCCATTGGCAGTGCATTGAGAACGGTTCCCACAGTTTATGATCACTCACTCTAGCGAAGAAGGATGTGTCCAGCTCATCAGGGAAGTCCACAACGTCCTCCTCGATAAAGCTGGCTGGGGTGAAGCTTCGTCTGTGAGCCCTCCGCAGGGTACTCTCTCTTATGGAGCGTCCCTGCAAAACCACAGTTTCACACAGGTATGTTTTGCAATTCAGTAAGAATATGGTTGACATACTACAATACTGTAGTGTAAGAAAGTGTTGCTATTGGCAGGTATAAACAAAAGTCAATCAGTAAAAAAATGTTCAGTGTTTGAAGTTTACTCTTTTAGGTGTGCCCTGAAGTTTTGAGATTTGATGTATATTTATCAATATCTTCCAGGACTTCATATACAGAGCTGTGCAAAAGTATTAGCCACCTAAGATTGTAGAATAAATCCTAGATGTTAGAATAAAGCAATGTTTGTAGTTACCATGAAAGACTTTGGCTAAGTCAATACTTCATTGGATCAATACAGTGTTGTACATGTTAGCACTAGTTTGAGCTCACTAGCTGATCCGAACATGCAGCTACTGTTACTTATACAATACAAAAAACCACCATTGGTAATATTCGAATAATAAAACGAATCTGACCATTTAACATCTGCTAACACCTTTAAAAAGGAATCCTACAGCCGTATGGCAACTCTCATGTCACAAGCATTCATTTTTCAGGGTATTATATGGAAAAAGGAATCAGAGCTGCCTCATTTAGTTCCAATATTACAATGGACTGTTCACAAAAAAATAAGAGTGCTCCATTGAAAAGCAAATTGAATGTTTCATGTGTCCTTATGGAACACAATGAACTTAGATTGCTCTACAGTGTGTAGGAGCACGCTGGAAGGTCACAATTCTGTCTGACCTTAGAATTGATCAGGCTCTGTTGTTTTATCGTAATCATTTCCAGAGAGCCTTGGGGAATATTTGCCTGTTGACACTCCACTGTCCATAGTCAGGGGTTATTTTGATTTTGCACATTTGACTCAGGCTCATGTCTCTGACTCAGGAATTGATTTCCCACTGGCAAATCAAAAGCTGCACTTGCATAGTGGTGCTCTTAGTAACCCACACTTCATGCCTTGCATTATGCATTGCCTTTCAATTGCCCTTACTTCAATTCCTCACCACATATATAGTAACTCATGAATGATAACGATACATCTTAACCAGGGCATTGGGCACCAATATAGGCGAAGTGGGCATTTACTTAGAGCAGCATTTGAGAAGGAGTGGCAAAATGTACCAGATTATTCTCCCCTATAAGGTAAGCGCATAACAATAGAGGAATATGTCAGTCATTGCTTAGGCCACCACTAAACCTGCCCCTTCACTAAAATCTGCTTCTCAAGCACTGTAAGTAGGAACACACAGGGACAACCGTTAAGTGCTCATGTTTCAGCATTGCATGTTGAAAATCAGATACCTTAAATCTCAAAGGTTTGAGAAGACGAGTGAAATTTTACGCATTTCATAAAGAGATGCCTTGGCTTTAGTGTAATATGTTGTATGTATGATTCAAAATTAACAAAGAAACGTTTCAAACTACACATTTAAACAGGCAGGTGTTTTGTTGCTGTGTGTTACTGTTGCTTTTTAATCTATATGGATGACTATTTGATTATGCTTTTTTCATGTTAAACTGTATCTTTAACTTTCTATTTTTATCTCCTATTGGCTTGCAGGACTGAAGCTGGGTAAAATTGTAAAGTGGCATGTGCTGGGGCTGGTCTTAATACTAATGACTGAATAATAAAGCATTAGTTTACCTTTTGTTTTGAGCTCACCTTAACCAGAGCGGCCGCTGCCCTGAAGCTCATTTTGGCCACGGACTCGCGCTTGCGTCGCCGCGGTATCCTGTTGAGGCCGGATCGGGAGCTGGTAAAGGAGCACAGGGAGGCAGCACCGGGTGTAATAGGCGTGTGGGGAACGCTGAAGCCGTCCACTTCCTCCACCATGCGGAAAGCTCGGCCACGTGCCAGTGGATCCACAATCTGACCGGATTTAGACACAGTGTCACCATAACATTTAAACTAATTATGTCCAAAGTAGCTTTTAGTGGTCAAGATGTGCTCATCATATGTGAAATCATTCCAGCATCATGTCAATAATCTTTTGAACAATGTAAAGTTTTGTTTTTCATGGTTCCATGTGTTACTTAGTAGCTTTGGTTTCTATAATGTTGAATATAACAAAAATGAAGAAATTGTTGATTGGTATTATACAAACATAATCCCCATGCTGAAGTTGTACCTTCGGTATTCCATGTTGAGATGAGGGTACATATAGAGGAGGCGGTGTCTCTGTGCTGGTCAGGGAGATGTTATCCTGGCTGGGCAGCTCCATCTCCCGGATCACCTGTGGTTTCAGCTTCCCATAGCGCAGACTGCAGTGGCGCAGGCTCTTCCTCTGCCACTTTTGCGTGGCGTCGCCATCCTTACTGACCCCAAACCAGTCCGCTGTGCCCCTGGCAGCAAGCAAGACAGTCAGCTCAGGCTCAGTTCACTGATCCCAGCAATGCCAGAGACTACATCCATTCTCCCTCATCCCATTGTGCTCCACAGGTCTGGTTTGTGTTGGTCAGTTTAATCCACAGCATGTGGCTTTCTGCTACAGCAAGTGAACACACAGGAGAGGTGGAAGGAAGGAGAAGTTCTTTCCATGCATGCACAGCGATAACAGAGAGCCTGGAAAATTCAGTGAACTAATAAAGCGTATTCTAAGAAAAAAGAAAAAGAACTGAAAAGAAGATCATCTGGTGCTATGAAGGAAATTGTGACTTGCCCAGACATGCCTCTGGACACAGAGATTGAAAGTTCCATACACACACACACACACACACACACACACAGAGAACAGTCTATTGCCACACCCCTCACTTGTGCTGCTTGGCTCTAAGCCACTACCAAAAACAAAAGCAAACATCTGATCTCTTCTTAACTCCTTCTCCCTTGCTGATAATAAACCATGCACATCTCGGTCTGAGATCTGATTATGCTGAAGCTCTCATAGTCTCCAATTAGATTACCATTTTCAAGTGCACAGACACTCAGCTCACTTAATGTGCTCAGAAGAAATTTTATACTGCATCAAGAGCCTCTGAAGAATCACAATATAACAGAACACACATAGATCCAGATGGAATAAATGGATCCTGGTTGTGTGTTCTGCTTCCAGGGGAGAAAGGATTGCAGCGAGGCCACTGATTAACTGCTTCATTCAGAGTTATGTCCCAAAAATAAGATTATGCCACAACGAGGCCTATGATATGTGCACCAGTGTGGCTGTAATATTTGCTGTCTGACAGACTCAATATGATCTGCTACAAATTGCCTTGCTTTCTGTAAAACACCTGCAGCCTTGCAGAACATACACACTGCTTATCTTCTCTCTCTCACGTTCCCTCTTTCTTTCTCTCTCTGATACAGCCCATTCTACATTGCAAACATGAAAACTGGGACGCAAAATCTCTGAAAAAAAACAAAGCCAGCTGGCAGGGGCATGAGGTCAAGTTATGCAAAAAACGAATGAGGCAAATCTAGCAAGACATAAGAGAGCATCGTGAAGAATGCATATTCTGATCTAGCAATCTTGAGCAGAGGCATGTGCCCCTGTTAATTAATCTAATTCAGTCCAAAAGAATGGCAACAATGACGGATGTCAAGTGTGAGCTATACCAGTGCCTCAGATTCAGCTGAAGCAGCCCAAGTGAGTCCGCCTACGGCAATTACAACAACAAGCCCATAATAAGTCACTAACAAAAGCCTGGGGACTGGAATTATATCAGGCATGTTAACTACCCTTCATAGAAACACACTTTATGTGAAATTAGCTTCATATAGTACTCTCTGTGCTTCATTCAGGCATGTTAAAGAAAGCCATCCTCACATTACTACAATGTGACCTCTTCAGGAAAGACTGCAGTGAAATGTCTGTTACAGAGTCATTACTGTAGGGAACTACTAAAACCAAAATGGTCATTTGGTCACTACTGCCTACAGCATATTTACATATATTTCCATTTCTATCAAAACACATGAAACATCTATTCAGTCTCAGACTAACACATATATTAATGTCATTCTCACATGTCAGGCTGTAACACTGCACTCCAACCCAATGTTCTGTACTGTACAGATGAGTTAAAAATCAGGTTGATCAAACAGAGCTCTGCTTTCATAGATGCAGTCCAAGCAAATGTGCATCAAGATGGCAGCAGATCTTGCTTGTGGCAGAGCACAAAAGAGTCTGTGTTTAGAAAAACATCTAAAATATAAAGGCTGGTGAAGATGATGAGCACCTTAATACACAAAGCAGTTGACCAGGGCTTTTGTTATTGGTGTATATTTAGGTCATACTATGTTTAAAAATGGCTGAAAACATATTATTTGGCACTAAGAGGCCTTAAGAGTGCACGGAATATTGTGGAACACCCATAATACAGTACACTATATATACCAGGATGTCTGAGATAAAGGGGTATTTCTAGCCTCACATATGTAAGTTGGCAGGGCAGGGTAGCAATTTTGATACTTGAATATATTTGATTTAATGAATATATTTTGGTTACATGTATGCATGGCTGTCACACCAAAACCTCTACTCTTCTAAACCACATGGACCACTTTCCTAAAGCCAGAAACAGGCAAAGAGTCAATCTCATCCCCTACAGCTAAGCAATGGGATATTCCCGAGAACGAAACTAGAATTGCAATTTTATAATGAGTAACAGGACTGCAAGAGCTCAGTAACCCAGCAAATGTTTACCTCATAATAAATTGTAATGTCTCTTCAAGAGCCCAGAGAAGAGAACCTCCTAAACTGCTTATGAAAATTATATTATAACTACAGCAGAAGCTACATGAAGTGCTGAAAGTCAGTTAGTGCCAGTCCGGCAGCATATTTTAAATTAATTCATTAACCAATAAATTTTGCCCTACCACTTTAGGAGGGGTGGTGCTACCCCTGGGCATATGTGGTTTAATATACTTTCATTTTGCGCACATATACATCGGAGCTGTGCCTTTCTTTGTTGTATCATATTCAAGTAACCACGCTGCTCCCTAGTCTGTGGTTGGTGGGTGTACCTGATCAGGGTTCTGGAGAGGGACTGGTGGTGCCTTCTGAAACTACGGCGCCCAGCACGGTGACCCTTAATGGGCACCGTGTTAATCCGTTCAAAGTGGACCCTCCTGCTGCTGCAGATGGGGAGCAGACGCAGGTTGGGGTTGAAAGAGATGGAAGAGGAAGCAAGGACAAGTAGGAGAGGAAGAGACAAAAAAAGAAGAGGAAAAGAAGTGTGAGAAAACAGTTGGAAGACAGCAATAGAGCCATACAGTGAGATTAGCAAAGCCAGAGTAATTGGCCAGGGAGGGTTAATGAATCCAGTGTGAGTACCCTCTGATTACGGAACACAAATAAGCAAAGCAAATGTAAAGAAGACCATATGAGCTGAAACACTGGGGCAGCAAACGTGCATTAAACACCAGTGAATACAAGAAAAACATACTCTCAAATGTACCCGAATCACACGCACATGCACAAATATTTATGCACTCATAATTACACTCAGAGAAAAACAGCAGAAATCACAAAACATGGAGACACTCAGAACCACCTGTTGGAGCTTTTGTTTATCTAGTACGAGGCCATCCGCTCTCCAAGTTAAAAAAGAATGGAGCCAAAACAGCAGGAATCTGATCTCATCCATGATGGGCTCACACATGCACATCCCCATTACAAAACAACAATTCCTGCAATCAAAATGTGCAACAGAGCCCAGCAACAATGATTTGTAATTTAAACAGTCATGGTCTAAAACCCGATAACATGGTAATTACCTATCACAAGGCATGGCATGTAAGCAGCAAAAAAAAAATAACGACTGCAAGCTTATTAGCACAATTTTGTCCTAGTTTCTAGTTACTTAGATTCATTTTTATTAATCTAAGTAACCTATGAAAGTTGCATTTAATAATGGGTCCTGAGTTGCAATCAAAAGTGCAGAGATTCTCCTGGAGCAGGAGTGGGAATAACTAGAGTAAGATAAATTGTTTTAATTTGGCAATGTTTTGCTGAGCCCTGAAAGGCCTTGTGACAGAATGTCACAAAGGAAATGAGCCATAGACAGCTTCCTCTTTGAGCAGCTCAGTGATTCAACAGAAGGCTCCTACTACCTCTTGATGGTTTGCGTGATGGATGCCTGGCGCTGTAGTGGAGCTCGCCGGGGGTCAAAAAGGTCACGTGGCGGGGAGGCGAGATGCAAGGTTTCGACAGGCATGCTGACACTGCGGAGAAACCCCTGCCTCTTTACGGGCTGTTGTAGGGATGAAAACAGAGAGAGAAATACAGAGATTGAATATAGTATGGATACTACTACTGTTTTTCTTCACTGCTTTAGGAATAACGTAACCTGGCACATTCACATCAGTAAAGTGTGGCTGAATTATATAAGGAGGGTGTCAAGGCATGAGATGGAGAAAAAAAAAGGTGAAATTAAAGTAAAAAGGATATATGATAAGAAAGACAGAGGGAGAGAGCGAGAAAGAAAGAAATAATATGGATGTTCTGCATTTATTTGGCAACATTGTTTTGAATTGTGAAGTGTGACTGAACTGAGCTGAAACTGAACTGGGGTGTGAGAAAGTGAGCTAAAGAGAGGGAGAAAGAAGAAGACGGGTTATTGTACCTGGATGAATGTGGGGGGTTCGTCAAACGATGCCTGAGCTGTCGGAATGGTGAGTTTGAGCCATGGGGGCTTCTTCCTCTGCAGGCTGCTGGTGCTGTCTCGCCTGGGTTCAGCCATGCTGCCTGCTTCTCCACACACCTGCCAGCTACAGACAGAGAGAAAGAGAGAGAGAGAGAGTATGTGAAAACATTGCTTCATTTTATTTGCTCCTTTGCAGATCTGCATGCTGTATCACATTTATATCAACCCAGAAGTCTAAACGGTAAATGGCATTGCTTGAATTAGACAAAAGTAAATTAAGGTCTTTCATGCAATAGACTTGTGTGTGCAGGTGCCAAAAAGGATGTCCATAGAGAGCAACAAAGTGAACATGTGTAAATAGCAATGTGAATATCAATATCTCGCAATCTCTTTTGCATTCATTATGTCCATAAACGTGAGGCTCATCTGCTTTGTCAGTGATGCAAAACCTTAGCCACAAGATGGCACCCTAGAACAACAGCCCAGCCTGATCTGACTCATCATTAGAGAAGAAGCATTGAGGGCAAATCAAAAACAGCTGCCAGATGTTTGCATTCATTTAAGCACCAAGATCCCTTCAAATGACCAATAAACATTTGCTCTGTGGGAGGGGGGAAAGTTTACTGTTGGCAAAATGAAGCTTAAATGGCAGTGGCTTAGCTGCATCTAACCACACCTTCCAATAAAAATGGCTGCATTTTTCCCCTGTACTATGTGGTGGACTTTGTGGGAGACCACCATTAGTGAAGCCATTCTCTCTGACCTCCCATGGGACACGGTGGAACACAACAAGCGAAGTCATAGAAACCTCACTGACAGGAAACTGCTGCCTCTGCTTCTCCACGTTTGGTTTCCTTTCCTCTTTCTTCTTTGCACACATTTTAATAGAGCTCATAACTGCCTCACATGATTGGAGGAGCAGCCGCCTACATAAATGCCTAAACCATACCACTCTGTGGAAGGCAAGTGAACACCAGACTGCATCTCGGCTGTGAGGAAACATTCAAATGCCTTTCAGTCTGAAGGACAGAAACAGAAAGAGGAGTTCCATTATCAAAAATGCAATCAGGGGCTTTTGCTCAAAGGAAAAAAATGCAAAAAAGCGAGCTGTTATCCTCTATCCTCGCTCTGTACAATTCAAACAGACACACACTCAAAGTCGGAAGTCAGCAATTCTGTTATACAGGGACATCAATGCTCTCATCTCTGTAGCATCTGGTTTAAGTTACATTACGAACAACAGAGCTTTAACACAAAACAGGGCTCCTTTTTAGCACTGCAGATAATGAGAGTGGTCACAATCAATAGGAATCACAAAACCTGATTAAAAAATTAAATAAACATAAAAAACTCTTACTTGCATTGCTTGCCTGGGATATGTTTGATGAAAACATCGGGTTATCTTTCTGAAACTACAAATCCATAATGTGAGCAAGTTTTAGTATTATTTATCCCTATTATTGCCATGGGTCCAAAATGTACTTTTAGCCAGTGGCTCAGGGTTAAGAATGCCAGTGCCGATGCACTAGTTTGTACGTATGTATCTATGTATGTGGTATGGTTCCCAATCAAATGTTTCTGAAGGACTCCTGCATATTAAGAGTGTGACATGCTGCCTGTGTGCAAATCATCATTCATTATTAAGCAATATTTGAAGTAAGTCCTGTTGGTAATTTTATGGTAATTATATTACCATCCGTTACCATCATTGAAATATTACCATCAGTGAAAATGGACTTAACTGAAATGGGATTGTGATTATGTCATTTAACATGATACTCATTTGTCTTTTAGTTTTCTTTGTCCTCCAAGCTGTCCCTGTTCAATAACACATATCCAAGTATGCTGAAACTGTATTAACAAACTTAGCCACCACTGATCATATAGCTTCTCTAAGTAAGCAAAATTTCCAAAGTAAGTTATCAGCTGTCAGCAGCATCAGAACTTGAAGTGTGCTGAAGTCCTCGGCCAAAATTTCAGTTCATCCATGAGAACATTTTTTGTCTTGCGCAGAAGGAATGCAGACTGATACCATCTTTCAGTCTTTATGTGCTGTGATGACTGGGTGGGATTACAGGGGCAGACCCAGACAAAGCAGGGCCAGAGCAATGCTTTGAGAACGTTCGCATTAGCTCAGGTGGCTACATTCCCAGTCCTTTTTCTCAGTGCTCAGGAGGGCTTAGAAGAACCACCTCCCTCCAGCATCTGTCAGGTTCTATTCCCTCGGCCCAATGACTGCAACTCTTTTCCAGAACATCCTTTATATCAGCACTTAGTCTAGAGCTTGGCTATGATTATGTGGCCTGAGCCTGACAAAGAGTCGGTGATATTGCCAGACGTAGCGGTCAGGAGATTTGATCACACCCTGTGACAGACCAATGAAAAAGCCTAGAGGAAGAGACGTGAAAGTCTTCCTTTCTGTTCTCTGAGTAAAAACAGACCACCAGCAGCGTTTATCACCCACGCCAACTCTTTTCCGTCATTCATCTAATTACTTCCCCACATCAAATTGAGCTGGAGGGCTCTTGTCCCGATACACGTCTGGCTGAGATGAGACGTCAGCCTGAGCTGCACAGATTGCATTGTGGGATAGAGGCCTAATTGCCTTGCCCAGCTGTGTTATTTGATTCAAGCCCCAGCAGCAGGGACTTATCTCTGTCAACTAATACTTTAGCTCTCGTGACCTGGATTTATTGCCATGTACTGAGGTAAAGCTTATCAATGCCTTTACCTGGTGTCTTTACCTGAAACCTACCTCCACCACCTTCATCAAACTCTGTTAGCATGTGCATGTCACAGCAGCACTTCCTTAGCTCAAACCCATTTCTGTTTGGATATGAGGTAGGCTCACGTTACCCTGGGAGACCAAGGTTGAACTTTGAAAAGCCAGCTGTCTGTTTTTCTGAATACTCATCCAGCACACATGCGCTGGCTTTAGATACCAACCGCAGGCCTCACCCCAGGCAGGCTGGTTACTGGGCTGAACACAGAAAATTGACAGTGGGAATATAATGGCACTTCAGAGTACAATCATTCTTCTTTACACCGTCATTTTTAGGATCTACTGTGTTCATCTGGTTGAGGTGCCCTGCTTAGGAGATACAGGGAGAATATCCTTGAACAGCAGAGACAGCCTTGCAGAATTGGATTGTACACATGGCCTCTATCCAAGGTATCTGGTTTGCACCTTCTTTGAAGGTTTGACTTGAGATTTATGCTCACACACAGAAAAAAGGAACTGCCCTATTCAAAGGCCAGATCCAGACATATTATAGCTTGAGAAAGGTCACTTGTACCGCACATTATGGACCATGTACAGAATGTCATAGATATAAAGCATTCTTTGGGGCAGTAGTAAGGAAATCTACAAAACACATCAAGCAATCAAAGATCCCATATTGTTGTATTCAAGTTTATTTTTGGAAGACACCTTAATGTCTGATCCACCGTGATTCAGCCATATCTCAGCCTGCAGAGCTCTTGACATTTAAAGTCAGTCTATAGCCGTGGAGACATTTGTTTTGGCTTTCTGATTAAGATCTGGAGAACTCCTACAGTTTCCATCTGTAACATGGTGGATATGATTAGCTTCCTGCACTTGCTGTTCCCCTGACTAAAGCATGCCGCTTGATAATCCCCCCTGCTCTTAGAACAAGACTCGTTAAAAAAAAAAAAAAAACACTGACGACACAAAGGAGATATGGCCCTTTGGCAATGAGTAATTGTTATTTACTTAACCTTTAATTTATCAGGAAATCCAGCTGAGATCTGTGCATCTTTTGTAAAACAGATCTGGTGGGAAATGATTACAGGGGAGCTTTAACCATGCCTTTGACATTCCCAGACTGCAGCTACAATGCCTGGTAGATTCAAAGGTAGACATATGTACCCTTAACTGCTATTTTTCAGGGGACTCTACGTTTTAATTTAGACATTCGGACTGCAGGTGTTGTGTCGGTTCATTTCAAAGGTCATTTATAGGTCACAGAGGTGTAGGATAAAACACGGGATGACAGGCAAATCATAACCAAATAAAAGTCCCTAAATGGGTCATGTGCAACTGCCTACATGGTAGTAATAATAACGACAACTCTTTTGCAGCTGGAGTAGGTGTGGCAAACAGTAGCATGTGGCAAAGCCACAATGTGATGTTTCTGCGGTGCCTCTTTGATACGTTTGGGTAAGTGGGGGTGGGTTGTCTGGTTAACCCGCTCCATTGTGTGTGTTTCAGCAAGCCCTGTGTTTCCTCCTCCTATCTCACAGCAGTGAAGACAGATGCTACCCATGGAGTGTTCTTAATGGAAACTTCCTGACTGACATTTTCCAGCGTTTAAGCTTTTGCTTTATATAAGGCACTTTCGCAAGGGAGTGACACAATTTTCTGAAGCAGTGCAACTACAAAAGCAAAGTGGCAGAACATAATCGACTATATCATAATGACATTGCTTGATTTTCTCGCAGCGGCTTTAAAAATCTAGTTAAAAAGTGGTCCCGGTAGTGACTGTGGCTGCGTACTGAGTACAGAGCTTCTCCAGTAACTCTCAACTCACTGACGTTTCTCAGTAGCTGAAAAATCCACTGGAAAAGGCATAAATGACATTTTTCACCTCTTGTTTGCTCGTGCCCTCCGTGCTCTGTTTGTGCCCACTCGGCAGAGATCCCCCATTCACCCTCCCCCCAGCTAAACATCCAATCAATGTTAGTACTGATGTACATCGCTCTGTATAAGAGCGTCTGCTAAATGCCGTACGTAGTATGCAAATTAGTCAGTGTCAGGTTTCTCAGTGGGCGGGGCGGAGCAACATGAACTGCATGCGCTCGAGGCTTTGAGGAGGTAGCAAATCTCTGTCGTCCAAATCATAGCGACTCATGAGATAATTAACAACAACTAAAATACATCTATATTTGTACAGTCAATGGGGTACTAGTCCACTGTTCTTCTCACAGTTTCAGTCCGGTAAAGAAGTGTTTTTTTCTTGATCCCACAAGCACCACTGTCTGTCTGCTGCATAGAGCCGACCAGAGGACCTGTATCTGTCAGACCCCGACACAAAGCTCCGCCCAACTTTCAGCTCTACACTCAACAGTTTTCTCGTTTCATATTCTGATGTTTTTACTTTTTCATATTCTGATGATTTTTCAGTTCTATTTTTTAAGACTTGGTGATTAAGACTTGGGGAACTGGGCCTTCCCTTTTTAGTTTTGTTAATATTGGCAATAGTGAGAAGTGTTATTGTTAGTGTCACGGCTCGGTCAGCGGCCGTTAGAGGCCGCTGCCTTTTTGTTTACTTATGTGCACCTGTCCTGTGTTCTCGTTCTCCTTCCATGTCGTCCTGCCTGTTCTGTTCTCCCTGGTCCCTGATGTTCTCTTGTGTACCCACTAGGGGTCCCCCTTGTCTCTGTCTGGTCCCAGTCCTGGTCACGTGTTCCCCCTGTCACACCTGTACCCTGTTCTAGTCCCTGATGTGTCCATGTATATAACCCTGCCTGTGTGTTCAGTCCCTTGTCTACGTATCGTCTATTTTGAGCTGTGTTCCTGTCTGTCGTTTTACCCTGCACTGTTTTGGCTAGGTGCCCTGGTATTTCTGTTGAGCCCACGTGCTCCCTTTTGTTTCTGTTTTACCCTAATAAAAACCCTTAACATGGATCCACGTCCTCCTGCCTTGTCCCTGTTCCATGGTAGCTCTCGGTCCCGGAGGCTCGGCCTCCGCCACTGTGATACTGAGGTATAGGGCTTCTCCTTTCAAGAGCCACCAAATTCATCCTTTGTCATTACACCCTTAGCCTTCCACTTTCACACCTTTACTGAAAAGAAAAGAGGAAAAAAAAAATAATTCAGCAAACTGCAATAGAGTGAGTTTCTTCTTATGCTAGGCTGACAGTTCTATTAGCAAGGACTAAAAGAGATACAGCCCTAATGGGGTGGCTGCTATTTGGGGAATTAAAACTGCAGAACAAGGTAGACCAGTAATAGAGGTTTCTGGACAGTTGGAGGGGAATTTGATGTCAAATTTCAATTAGCTGCTATGAATTGATAACTCAATCCCAGTGGCACCTCAGAGTCTAGAAAAATAATGTTCATTTTGCTATACTAAGCTAATTGTATTGATTTTTCCATTTCCATTGCTTATTTCTTTGTGGTATTAATTTAATGTAAAAATATACAAATATTAAAAAAATAATATGCAATAAAAACTTCTTCTGCTTTCGGCTGCTCCCATTTAGGGGTCGCCATAGTGGATCAACTGTCTCCAGTCCCTTCTATCCTCTGCATCTTCCTCTCTCACACCAAATGCCTGCATGTCCTCACCACATCCATAAAACCCCTACACAAACTTCCTCTTTTTCTCTTCTCTGCTCCATCATCATCATCCTTTTCCCAACATACTCAGGATGTCTGCCCAGCACATGTCCAAACCAACGCATCTTGCCTCTCTGACATTTCTTTTATAGGCCCCACCGTGGTGCAGTGGGTAGCGGTGTTGTCTCGCACCTCTAGGGCTGGGGTTTTTATATCTAGGTCCTGGCCATGAGTGTGCAGAGTTTGCATGTTCTCCCTGTGGAGGTGTGGGTTTCCTCTGGGGTTTCTCGTATCTCCCACAGTCCAAAGACATGTGTGTCAGGTGAATTGAGGTTTCTAAATTGACCATAGATGTGAGTGTGTGTGCACCCTGCAGGTTAGTCCTCGCCTCAAGCCTGTAGACCCTGGAATAGGCTTCCAGTACCTACAACCCTAGTAAAGTTTAAGCAATTACAACAAATTGATATATGTTTGATTTACATTTTCCTGTTTTCCTTTTTTCACCTGTATTTTTCAGTTTCTTCTAAATATATAAAATGTTGGGAAAAAATATGAGGACAGTTTGAAACGTCATTCAAGAAATGGGCATGAGGCTACATCACACCTACAAGCTGACATTTGTTCTGTGTCTGGCTCCACCTGACCAAGGTCTAGGTGTCCATCGTTAGCCGAGGAGCCTGGAATCTCCAGCTGGTGGAGGGGAAACCTTTGGAGAAGGGCTCTAGCTGGAGAGCAGAGAACTCTTGGTGTACGTTTGGAGTAATACCTGCTTAAACATTTATATGGGTTTATTCTACATGAATGGGACTCGACAGTAAAGTGTTGCACAACAAGACTGAACAACAACTCTTGAAATATCTCCTCCAATGAACTGGCCACCTGCCACCTGCCTCAGCTGGATTGTAAATTTAAAAAAAAAAATTTTAACCATCCGTTAAATATATTTATGTAAAATAATTTATGTAAATTTATGTAAAATAAATATCTTATATTTATTTTACATAGTCTACCCTTTAGCAGGAATCTTGAACAGTGCCATTAGACAAATATGTGTCACGGTTCGGTCTTTTCAGTTGTTTTGCTCTGTTTTTCTTTTTCATGTTCTGGTGCTTTTATTTTGACATTCTGTTCTTGTGTCACGTGTCTCCTTTGTTTTCACCTGTCCTGTGTTTTACGTCTTGATTGTATGTGTATATAAGGTTGTGTTAGTTAGGTTTTTCCTCATGTGTCCATCACCTCTACTTCCCTGCCTGTGTCCTGTTTTTTGAATCCCGTTCTTGTTCCTATTGGCCATCGCCATGTTTTTATTTAAATAAAACTCACGAGCATGGAAACCTGCTTGTCTGGCCGTTCCTGTTTCCCACGAGGGAGTTCAGAGTGTGGGCTTCGCGGCCCCCACTCTGACAGAATCACAGCCTTTATATATTATTTAGATAAACACCAATGAGCTGACAGTAAACAACAACCAATTAGCATTCCAAAAATAAAACAATGGTAATTGGTGGATAGTCACTTTCATCATTAGCATTTTGTGTTCAGCTGTCCATTAAGGGATGTGTAAGGGAAAAGGCACCTATCTCAGTCTCCTGAGACTTGTGTTCCTTGCAGTAGTCCAGGAGTTCGGCAGGCAGAGGCTCGCCAGGGGCACGTGGGGGCAGCAGCAACACATTCTGTGCATCATACCCTTTCATCATGCGCAAGATCTATGAGAACAGAGTGTGAAGATGATTAAGTTCAGATAACAACAGAAAAAATAAGAAGGCCTGAAGAGCTACAACTACATCAGTGTACTGCACAGCTAGGTAGCTCTTGGGCTGCAGTGTTTTGAACTTTTGTGGGCAATTTGACACACACAACGGAATAAGTTAGAGACTTGTAGTCTTCATGCACTTACCAAAAGGGACACTGTATAAAAAGGGTTTGTCACATCCTGTCCCATGTTGCCCTTTTTGGTCATGCCCTGCCCTTTTCATGTGTCATGTGGCTTTTGTTGTGTCTTTCTTCCCAGCTCTGCCCTTTTCCTGGCCCACCGATTAGTGTAGTCACCTGTGTGTGGTTTTACCCTCCTCACCCGGGTGTTCCCCATTCCTATGTCAATATAAATACTCCTGTGTCTTTGTTCCCTTTGGCAATTCACTGTAACCCCCATGCGGAGTATGTTGTCTGATTCTCATACTATGCTATTTTGGAACGTGTTTAGAAATAAATGTTTAGAAATAAATCCTCCCTTGCATGTGCTTATGACTACAGGCCTTCCTCAACCTACATTACAGGGTTGTTTGGAGTGTAAAGTCATTTTTCGTGTGGAGGACTCATTAAAATGTTTTTGCACTGCGACCCAAAAGATACACATACATGTATAGTAGTATGCATTTAAGTATGCATAATACAAACTGATTACATTGGAACGTCATTCTTGATGCCCCACAATCATAACCGGGTTGCCTAAAGTACCTGCAAAAATTGGTTTATGAGTGCAAAATTTTGCATGGTGGTGTATCCTCACCTTCTCTTCCTCTAGGTACTGCTTGTCATAGTTAAGTGAGTAGAACTCAACCGGAAAAGGACAAGGGTTGCGGACCACCACCTCAGCCTCTTCCCCACTGTAGGGGAGTACAGGGCCCAGTTCCAGCACTGAAGTGGAGAACTCCAGCTGGGGCTCTTCTCCAAGGCCCTGGGCCTGCAACAGAATCCGCTGGGTACTCTGAGCCACCACTACCACCAGCCTTTCTCTGTACACCCTCTGCAGAGAACACATGATAGTGATGATGACATGACCTGCAGGTTTATTGAAATCGTGCCTTTTACACAGAATTCCATTAGCTAGCCAAGGAGAAACAATTAAAGGGACAGAGGCCTGAAAAAAAATCTTGCTGTTGTCTGGATAATGTGAAACCATATGTACGGTTAAATATGGATGAATTATTTTGGATTTTGGACTAAGTCTTTGCATACCAAGAGACTAATTTCATTTTTTAAAGCATCGCCCCTTTCATTTCTTCCCAGAGCTTTCCGAATTATTCATGTAAGCATTTTATATAACTTTAACAACTCTTGAATATTAGATTAAAATATACAATTAGAACCCACTTTCTACTGTTGTAATGTCAATATCTGAAATTTCTGCCAGTGTTCCACTATTTGTTAGTATGTGTCTGAGCACTTGCATGTGTTTGTAAGTTTGTGTGTGAGTGTATGTGTGTGTGTGTGTGTGTGTGTGTGTGTGTGTGTGTATGTGTGTGTGTGTGGGTGTGTGTGTGTGTGTATGTGTGTGTGTGAGTGTGTGTGTGTGTGCGTGTGTGTGTGTGTGTGTGTGTAGGTGTGTGTGTGCACAGAATAGTAGCAGTGCAAACTGAGATAGGGCTGAGTGTGTGGCAGAGGCCAGCTCTTATCAGAGTCCCTCTAGGCTTATTGCTCAGCCCCACTGGCACATGAGCTGCATGGTCTGATGGGAAGGATTGGTGTTGCTTCTACAATGGCCACTCCTGTGAGATTTGCATTAAGATATAAACTGAGATGATAGAGGGAGTAGGGTCAGAGATTCATAAGTGAATCACGTAGGTTTTACTGAGAAGTTAAAAATGAGCCTGAATGGAATAGTACTGCAAAACTTCCAAAATGTACAAATTCAGTGGGATTACATTTTGGACAAAAAAAACACCAAAATCCTTACCCCTTTAGCTGGACTGAATTTGACCTGGACATTGACCCTGTCACCAGGATGTAGCACACCACTGGAAGGTATCATTTCAAAGATGACTGGAGAAGGCAGCTCCTCAAAATGGTGCTTTCGTCTCATGTGAAGAGGAACATGTTTCTCTGTCTTTACACATAACCACAAAACATATTAGTTAACTTTACTCAGCAAATAAAGCAAATGTACAAAGTAAGTTTACTTTACTTACAAAGTCCTATAAAAAAGAGTAAATTGTTTGGATTCAATCACAAAACTTCGCCGTCATTCGCCGTTACTAAAGCTAATGTTTGTAACTAATGCTAACTGTAATTATACAGCATGGACAACTGTGACATAAAGTAATGGGCCAACATCCTGTGGCTAATGCTGTGGATAACTAATCATTAGCTATAATTTATCATCAAACCTACCTATTTTTAATTAATGAAAATGTAGATGATTTATATGAACAGAGGTATGCAGCTCAAGCCGAACCTGTGGTTAATTACTTCCTACAAGAGCTCCATTTCTGTTTGCTGTTATATTGAGTTAAACTCATAAGACAAGACTTCATTTGGTATTTGACTGAGAGTGCCTAATACATTATTCACAATATTTAATTGTCTTCTCAGAAGCTATTCAGGATAGGTGATCAGTTGTGAGTCAATTTCTATGAAAACAAAATATAATCTAAAATAAAGTGTATACTATTATAAACTTTTTTCTTTGTGCTGGAGTACCATCTGTGAGCGAAGTAAGACCCTGTACCTTCTTCTTGGGCTGCAACTCTTCTCTGATGCTCCATTCACAGAGAACTGGCTCAGGGTTATGCAGCTGCACTGTGGCCACCTGGCACAGACCACACTGCACATTGTCAAACTGTAGCACATCTGTAGAGACTGTGAGGGAGGGCATGGTGACCAACGCGCGTAGACGCACCTGTACTGTAGGACCACCCAAAACCTGCCAATTACACAATCCATAGTATATTACTTTTCAGGGTGCATTACACTGAAACATAATTAAAATGACCTCTAATTAAGTAAAGTTAAGGCAGAAATAGTGATAATTAATATTATGCTGTCTTCAAGGACATATGTTAGATATAGTATATTTAAATTATAATGCAAACAAGTCATACTTCATGTCTACAGTGACATAAGAGAACAAAACAGGAAAGCTTCCCAATGACAAGCTGAAGAATACTGGAACTTTACTGTTTTTTAACAGCAGAATTCTTTGAAAACAGCATGAGCACTTTCAAAGGCAGTCGCACACACTCAAAAAATTTGAAACTCCCATGAAAAAAGCTTTATGCTATTTGCTACAACTCTTCCAGTTTCACTAAAGGCAGCTACAAATATATTTTAGTAAGCATATCTATAAGTCAAATCCTAATTTATCAGAGCAAAACAAAAGTGTTCATGATTGAGGATCTTCATGATTTTATGTAGATAAAGTGGACAAAGCACAAAAAACCTAGAATTTATGAACTTAATTTTCCACCCTGTATGTTATTTTCCATAACATTATGGCAGTCCTACCTGTATAGGCATGACAGTGGTGATCTCCCCAAGCTCTAGATTTGCACCACGAGGATCAAACTTCACCTCAAATGTCTCTGTCTCGCAATAGGGCAGGTTCTTCACCCTGTCCAACGCTGTGCTGAATCCTGATAAAGAACCCAATTTGTTTTAGAAAGGGGTATCCTGACTGAAGATATCTAGAGTACTTATTAAAAACAAAAATTGTGGTGCATGTGAAATTATACCCAATTATCATGCTATGCATTGTGAACCAACCTGTTCCTGAAAGTGAATTGCGATCAGCTCTCAGAGACACAGAAGCAGGCCCAGTGTTGGTCACTTTTACAATATGAGTGGGGATGCTGCCATGGATGACATAGCCAAAGTCCAGGATGTATTCAGGCAAAACAAAACTGGTGGGAAGGTAAATAATAAACCATTATACTTTCTCTTCAATCAAAACAATGTTCTTTAAACATGTTTAGTACATCATGTTACCTGCTAAGCTTTTTGCGCCACTCACAAATGGATCTGGGTGTTTCTCTTTGGGATTTCTCAATGGCAATTGCATAGTCCTTGACCAGGAGCCTCTCAACTTCCATCTGCCGAATAGCATCATACTGCACACACACACAAATGCACACAATTAGCAGACAAATACACTAAACAGTGAAGTGAAGTGACCATTTTTGTCATACGTACACACCACAACACACAGTGTGAACAGCATGAAATTATTCTTTGCATTTAACCTATTCCACCAGGTGAAGCAGCAGGCAATTAGGAACACAGAGAGTTACTGGGTGTATGCAGCAGTCAGTGAATGAAACTGGACTATGTACAGTATAGTTGTGTGCAGAGCTTGGAGGTCCACTCACGGTGGGGATGTAATCCTCTTCATGCATGTTTTCTTCCATTGTAGCAGGCCTGCTCTGCACATCTTCTCTTTGCCTTTCACTCTCTATCGCATCTTTAGCCTCATTCAGCACTGAACTATGTTGCTCTTCATCTACACAACGATAGAGATTTTACCTGGATTGGATACTGATTAGGGCTTTTGGTCTGCATTGGTAAAATATCTCATAATAAAAATTCTGGACCAATATGATGGCTTAGTATATTCAAATTAAACTATTCTACAGTGGTACGCAGAGAAATTCCTTAAGAAAATGATCTCTGGATTGTACAAATGATTTTTAAGACTCGATATGCATGCAAAAAGTTAGCTTATTTTCATCAATGCAATTCACTGCCATACAGAAGCTGTCATGGATTGAAAGGTTCCTTACTCTAAGATGCACAACTAAGCAGCACATTACATAACCTCAAATCAATACACCATCAAAACCTCTGCTTTATTTCCCTTACAAAACATTTGCTGACACTTCTCTGGATCACAGCTCCCAATAAGTGTGAATGTGCACTTCTAGGCAGATTCCACAGATTAATCACACTCTTTCACAAATCTCCAGTCTGGCTCAAGACCGCATGGCTTTGATCAATGAGATTCTTCTACAGGTCTCTGAACTGGTGCAGGGTTAGATGTATGTGATTAATAGCACCATTATAGCTGACTTCAAGCTAGCTTACAATCAGCAAAACTAAAAGTCAAGTAAAGCTGGCTTCTAGGACAGCCCTGAATCATGTCTCGGTAATGACATAATATAGCAGTGATGATAAAGGAAGAATTCTGTGGTCACAAAATGGACAGCACACACGGACAGCACATGTGTTTCAGGTTTTTAGTCAACCTCATATGGTCAGTGGTATTAGAGGGAGGGTTTCTTTACTCAGGTCTCTTAGCAGGTCCAGGACCACTCTAGGGAAGATGCCCTCTCCCTTCAGCGTAATGATCTCGGGCTCAAAGAAGGCCACCTGCAGCTGGAAACTCTTCTGAAAAATGTCTGGGATTCCGGGCAGGTAGTACACAGTGAGCCTCATTTCAGCATTTGCCTCAATGTGGCCCTTAAGACATGATAATAATAAAAAAAAAATGTTATGTGCACAGATGTCCATATAACTTGATTAGTTATTACATTATTACTTTTATTAGGTAGATGACCCTTACATTATAGCCTGTTTTCAGAAGTCTATTTGAACAGGTATAGAAAGTATGAGAGTTTGTTTTTACCATGTGAAACCTGCTTTAAGCAAGGTGCTGCCTTTGCATGGATACCTCTTATTGTGCAATTTGATACAAGGAGAAGATTGATATAAACATTGTTACATTTCAAAATGCACTCGTTATTTTTCTAGTCAATGTGGTTCAGGAAAAAACAGCTTAATGTTTTGACACCCATGTTTCTGTGATGTCACAAAAATGTATGCATTTATATATGTCTATTAAACCCATAGCCTATTGCCTCTGAAGATTTCATCCCACACTGCTTTTCAAATGCAGAATAAATGTAGGGCAGCAATTTACTATGCAGGTAAGTTACTTGAATGCACAGTTACAAAAGGAGCCTCACAGAAAATAGTCATATAAAAATAAAACCCACAAATATAAAACCACATAAGTGGATCACCAGTAAAAATAAAACAAAATAAGAAAAGGTATGGGTCCTTTAAATAATAAAACTACAATATTGAATATTAATCTCACCATGCTGGGAATTACAAGGGGTTGGCCAGGTAAGGTGTCTTCAGAGGACAGCTGCTGACCTTCTAACAGAGCACTGAAGTCAAAATCCACTTTCCCTGTATTTCTTAGAGTAATCTCTGCTTTTGCCGCATGGTCAAACAGCTAACAAAAAAAAAACAACCAATGATTTGAAAAGTCAAAGTTTTGATTAGGGTATAAAAAACACATTGTTAACAAACACAAACCAGCTGGCCAAAATCAATGTCAGTCACATCCAAGGCATATGTGACCAGCGAAGCGTCTCCTTTGAGGGTGATCTCGTATGTGGGTCCTTCCTCCACCTCACACACTGCCAGCACCTGAGCCTTGATGTCAGCATGGCCAAAGAATGAGAAGGTCACCAGCTGACTCTCGCCAGGTTGCAAGTGCCCATAGATTGGCAAGATGTCAAATACCTGTAATAAAAAGAGAAATAAAGCGAGTGGAAGAGCACGTACAAGTTGATAACAAATATGTGGCTATGGATTCAGAAACAGAATCAGTGGTACATAAAAGCTGTAAGTTGCCTACCTCCTCCACTCCTACAAAAGGTCTCTCGTCGGTTGTCA
This sequence comes from Brachypetersius altus, assembly GCA_037974465.1. Taxonomy (NCBI): domain Eukaryota; kingdom Metazoa; phylum Chordata; class Actinopteri; order Characiformes; family Alestidae; genus Brachypetersius; species Brachypetersius altus. The sequence goes on along the minus strand of JBBPDB010000019.1, from coordinate 185,341 downwards.
GACCGACCGTGCTGAGCTCCAAATTAGTAATAGTGGTCCTCAGTGCTTGGGACTCTTTATCGTTCTCCTGTTCATATGGAGTAAAGCTGTCCTGGCAATGGCTATACACAGCCCTGCTGTAAGTAGACAGTGGATCTATTGAGGAAAATACTCCTTCACGGTTGTCATTTTCATATTCTTCCTTCTTCTCAGGCCTCTCCTCATCAATTTGAGCTTTGAGGATATCAGTTTGCCTGAAATCAGTGTTTGTAAATCAAGAAGTAGTTTCAATGACTCCTCAAAAGGCACCAAAAGCACATTAACTCTCAATCAGAGTCAAACTGCCAGGACTAAATCGCTCAGGCCCACCAGCCCCTACAGCTTTCTGGCTCACGAGCCCCTACAGTTTTCTGGCCCACCAGCCCCTACACTTGGGCCAAATTGAAATTGGTTCCGTCACGACAGCCATTAATTAAAAAGAGGATTTAATAATTGAATATGGGTCATTTATCGAAACTTGTCCCTACAGGAAGTCTCTGGGCCAGATCAAAGATGATGCAGCAGAGGGATCTACACAGATGCATTAGCAGCTCAGCTGACTTAAGAATAAATAGTCACAAATTGAAAACGCGCAACAGCACAAGCGCAAAAAGACAAGGCACAACAGTCATGACTAAAATATTTTATACCATCTCAAACACCCGCCCCCCCAATCCCCTCCACACACCCACTCCAGTGATGTAAGATCCAGCTGTGCAGGTAAAGGCAATGTGTCACATGTCCAAACACAACTTCACTCTGCTGTGAAACTGTCAACCTAAATCTTCTCACTGAAACTTCACAAAAAGGCACTTGGGCTGGACAAGGCTGCAGTTACGTGTTGTGGTTTGCAGAGAAACAGCAGGGGGCAGTGTTGTATGGGGAATGACATTCATTAAAGTCCTTCCACTAAAGCAAGCTGTATAGGTATTGTTTAATATCAATAATGAATGCTCTCCTTGGGATTCTTCACGGAAGGAAACACCCTTTACATCCAGACAATAATCTATTTTCTTTTTTGTTTTTTGACTAATTAATTTGAAGTATTCAGCATTCTGCTCTGTTCTTTTGCCCCTGTTGTGTATCTTCATGGATGTCATCTTTGACACTAATTCCCCGATGCCCACAGCAAACAATTCAACTAAGCAACACTGACAACCCCGAAGAGTGTTCATTATGGTGTTTAATGTGGAGTATTAAGTTTGGTGTAGAGCAGCAATTTAGTTAAAGGTGGCACAAAAACTTTAGAGTAAGCTTTTGCCTACAGTAGTAAACCATGTGAATACTTCCATAACTTTATTTTTATCTGCAATGTTGTTACTAACTAGAAGTGAGCAGGCTGAGCGCTACTCAGTCTTGTTCTGCTGCCTGATTCATTGAATAACTCTTTTACATTCATTTTCATTACTTCTGCAAATTAGCAGGGGGAGGCTCTAGGGACAATGGCAACAACAGCTTCCAGCCTCCAGCAGACAAATGTCTCAGACCTGTTCCAGTGTCTCCTGCTGGTAGCCTCCTGTGCCTCTGATGGCCCCTGCTGCGTCTGCTCTCGCTTCTCCTCTACACCTCCCTCCATCATGTTCCTCTCCCTGTGGAACCTTCAAGAAGAGAGTAGAGAAAGCAATCAGGATTTTCATCAGATTTCTCCCATGGCTGGTGAATGTGAGTCAGCTACTCAGATGAAAAAACATATCTGTCAGCAAGAAATCCCCCGACGTAGCAGGTGGTTATATGGCACAGAACAGCACAATGAAGGGAGCTCTTACGGTGGTTTTAATTACTGATAGCCTTTTAATTAGCAGGCAGGACAATGTGTGCGGAAAGCTCAAGAGGTATTGATAGGGAAGGTCACAGTGTTATTGGGCAGCTGGGCCAGTGGGCGGCTGAGGAGAGACAGGGGGAGTGATTTATCTTCACCGGTTGGCACTCCAGTCCCACGGAGAGGGGTATTGATTTGTTTGAGACAGGACATGGCAGCTGCTGAAGAACAATTAAAAACTATAAAAACTCTAGTCCATGCAGCCTGGAGGTGGCCTGATATTGACAAAAGAGATTTAATATGATGCTTTGTGCTTCGCATGCTACTTTTTGGCGTGTGTGTGTGTGTGTGGTTACAACCCGAAACTTGCATACCAATCATTCAGTATGTTTGACAGAAAATACAGATTTTTCAGGCTATGTTGAAATTTTGATCATGAAATATTTGATCCTAACTGCCACTGAACCATCTCATAAGTTGAGGGAAGGGAAGGGTGCTGACTGGTTAATTCTACCATAAATCAGCAACAGCTTATTAAACCATGGCAGTTTATTCGGTCTCTTCTTACAGACAGTGAGGCTTGACTGGATATGTCCAGTTCCCTCTTATCAAAACTGATAGATATTTCCGCACATGCTAGTACGCCCAGTCGCACAGCTACTCAGCAAGCAGACATGCACCCTGCAGCTGGGTTTCAGGTTCAAGTCCCAACTGTACCAAGTGCCCAGGGTCATCAAGAATGTCCCCCTCTGAGCGAACTGAGAATTGAATGCATGCTGCATGGTCAGTAGTTGTGTGAAAGATGTTGTGTCAGGCTCTACATTCACTTCGGGAGGTGTATACCCCTTCCCCCTCAGCAGAGGAGGAATCTGTGACAAAGTTGGAAGAAAAATGTTGGGGGTAAAAAACTCTAAAACAAATTGTTTCCAAACAGTGATGAATGTTGGTTTACTGTGTTAGTGGTATACTCCAGCCAAGTATTAAGGACATAACATGAGTGCCAGGGAAGTATCTGGCTGATCGGGCTATAATGGCAAGTTTAACTAAACTTGTCTGTACTTTTTCTTCTTCAGCAATGAGAAGACAGCAAAGGACAAACTCTTGAGATTAAGGCAGGGCTGCAGCATACCATTCTGCTGCTATAAGCAAAACACTTCCAAGGAAGATTTGCAACATTGCAACCAGTAAGCAAAATCACACAAACACTAATGCTCCATCCATACAGACAAATCAGATATGCATCTCATGCATTTAGTCACAAAAATTGTTAATTATACATATGCCCCAGCTAGACATAGCTCCAGCTTCAGATCACAGTCCAGACAAGTTTCTGCATAAAATCTCTGAAGACCTGGTTCCAAACACAACAACAAAGCAGTCTGCCATATGCTTTTACCTACATTGCTGAATTCCCTTCTTAATGCTACTGTGCCTGTTAGGAGGAGCACACTGTAATAAAAAAAAGAACGGGGATGGCCTACGACAGCATAACCAATGTTTGCCAGCTTGTTTAGTGAACAGTTAAAATATTTCATATCATATAATATTTATTAATTTATAAGTGTTGGTTCAAATAAAGTATTATTACAGATTTATTCTATCTAAATGTTCTGATATCATGTGCTGTATGTTGAACCAAGTTATTTGATTGATTACACAGACCATTGTTTGGCATAGTGTTATCTTAGTTCCAAATCTCATGTTGCAAATATTGCAGAAACCAGTCATTCTGAAGCTGGTTACTTCGTGTAAGCTTCACTTTGTTCTGGAAAGTACTATATTTATTTTTATGTTTTGACCTGCACAATGGCACATGCCAGAGGTGATGTTGGCATAAATGTAACATCCTGATATTGTATGATATGTGTAACAACATTTAGTTTTTATGGGGTTTTCAAACAAGTTGGAATGAACAAGATTTGCAAAACATCAGAGCCACATTGTAAAAAGCCAAGGGGTACCTAAACAATATTAGGCAAGTCCTTTTTAATATTATGGCCGATTAGTATATACTATTAATAGCCTGTGTGTGAGAGACAGGACTACTGGCATGCAAGATGTGAGACAGCACTTGAAAAATGAAGCTTAATGTACACTGCAGAATGTGGGGTATATTAATTAGTCTACCAATAAGCTATGTGTGCATTTTAAGAATGATATCATTTGGCTCTTTTCCTTATGACTCTATCTCTTTTAAGCCAGAGTGGCTGATGCCAGATCTGCCAGGGCTTGGTTAGATATGTGCTTAAGTTTAAGGTCAAACAAATGTGCTAATGTGGCCAAGAGTGAATGAAAGCATACATGGACCAGTGACCACCAGCTTATTTGCATAGTGCTGAGTGGCAAGACCTACTGTACTTCAGTCATTATTAGCACCGTTAGCATTTCTTGAGTGTGTCTGTCCTTCAGGAGTCGGTTAAATTAAGTGGTATTGAAGACTTTGGTTTAAAGGAACAGCTCAAGCAGCTATTAAAGGAATTGTTTAACTTAGCTCATCCACTCATTTTCAAAACTTTTTTTCTAGGTATTATCGTCTGTGATTGTCTGTAATGAGATCCTTTGACCATTGCCCTTTTCAAAGCTGCACAGATCCTTATGTTTGCCCATTTTCCTGATTCCAACACATCTAATTCAAGAACTGATCTTTTACTAACCTAATATATCCCACCCCTTTCAATGTCATACAAAATATTAGCATCATTAGCATATTTGACATCTCTTTTGATATTTAGTCACAGAATGCTGATTTTGGCACTTTACCTGAACTAAAAAGCTTGAGTCAATTTCTCAGCTAATTGTCTGGTGGTCTGCAGAAATGGATGCTACCGATAAAGAACTACAGAAAATGTGCAATCCAAAGAATGCATGCCGGGGCACTTCACAGGTGCAGAGCACGGTACAAGCCATGGTACAGAACCTGATGGAAGGGAGCTCAGTTACTGCTGTAATTATTTTACTGATTTAAAAAACTAAAAGTAAGATAAAGAAAGACAGACCAATGCCTGTGAAATGTCTGCAGCAGGCTCTCCAACTGATTCATTAGAGATAACAACAATAAAGTTAATGTGTATAATAAATGATCGAGCAAAGTCTAGATGTGTTGGTAAGGTTTATAAATACAGTAACTAGTTGTTTCAAGCTATGCTCCCTCTTGATAAAACAGACACTTGATAGAATGCAGTAGAATCTTTAAACATAATTTTCTCAGTTTTGATAAACTTAATATTGGCAAAGGTTTGTGATGATTCACTTACTAAAGAAACAAAATTTCACTATGTAAAAGGTTTCTGCAGGTTATCACAGTATTAGAATTTTTATTCCTAGTGAATGCTGCCACTACCTGATGCAGTACTGCTGCTGGTCCAGCAGGAAAGCCCAGCGATAGGAGATGGGGAGAGGGCTACAGTTGGTCATGGTTATTTGCTGTTGGGTCTCTGTATGATTGAGGATGCAGCCAAAGTCCACCACACTGCTGGAGAAGTGTAAGTTGGGAAAGTGTACCTCACCCCGTAAGGCCACGGTATCATGCTGTGGGTGACCAGGAAACTGAACTTCCAGCACCTCCTCTGCCACACGGCTCACAAGATCTGACTGGTACAAGGGATCGAAACGTACCCACAGTTCCTTTTCAGCACCCACACCCAGCACCAGACTCTATACACAAGAAGACAGAAAACATATTGGCAACTGATTCTCCAGATACTCTGTACCAGTTCTTTGGGTTTTGTACCTTTATGGATGGATCTAAATGAATTAAGTAAATTACTGACACATACATTCAGTTGTGAGTATATATCTGGATCACAGTTACATTTCCATTGAAAAAATAACAATAAAATTGGACAACTTCCGGATGTACTGAAACACCTTCCGGATATACTGAAATGTTTTCACGCATATCAACATGTGAAAAGCTTCACTATGCTATATGTGTGTATATGTGTGCATGTGTGCATGTGTGCATTTCCCATGTATCTGTATGAGCGTTTCATATGTGTGTGTAAGTCCAGTTCACCTGTATCTGTATGAGCATTTCATATGTGTGTGTGTGAGTTTTCAGTAGTATGGATGCATGCGTGTCAGTTTCAAATGTGTTTGTGTAACAAAAGTCTGAAATATTTCCTAAACAGCCCCTCATATCGAACCAATTTGCCGGCATTAGTACCTGAACTTACTAATGCACTTGTGGCCAAATGCTATCAAATGTTCCAACGTCTAGTTTAAAGCCTTCTCAGAAGAACAAAAGGGCAATAAAGCAAGTTGGAGACAAACTCCCTTTCACCACCCATGATTTTTCAGTCCCACATCAGATTCAAAAGCTGAAAAATTAAGAGTTACTAATTTGTAACAACATCACTTTCTGTAATGACAGCTACTTATTCATTTGTTAAGCTTTAATTAGATCTTACTTAAACATTACCTAATGAGAAGAATAAGAAAAGAAGAGCTACAGCTTTTCTGGTGTTAGGTGGAGCCCTATTGTAGAGCTTCTACCTGCCAAAGAACTGTTGTAAATTTCCTTTTATTCTTTTTTATTGCATTATCGAAGCTTGTTCTATTCATGAATTAAAGTAAAGAACATTAGAACCTACATAGCAACCTACTACCATGTAATGACTCTGAAACAGGAAGTTAAAACAGGAGGTTTTTTCCATAAGAACTTCTAACCCTTTTATGATCTAGAATTTCTCAGACTTAAACGATTGTCCTCAGAATCAACCATTTGAAGAAGGTACCTTTGCGGTAGTGAAGGAGTCATCACCATCACGCTCACAGAGTCCAAAAGGCTCAGCCAAAGTCAGCTCCACAGAGAGGGGCAGTGTAGACACGCTCTTCAAATGCAACCTCTCGTACAGGGGCACCAGAGACATGCCTGCAACCTGAAGGAGATAGAGGTGAGTTCATCAAACGAGCAAATACAAGGCAAACTGAAGTACATACATCTGAAGTACATCTAACCTCAACATTAACAACATTATGTTTAATAGAGTGCTGTTGTAGAACATGGTGTAGAACTGATTTGGTAACAGTTCCTAAGAAGAATTCTTTGTCACTCATGGGCTGTTGGTTGCAGTAATAATGTTTTTGGATTCAGAACTCTATTATTTCTGTAAGACCAATGCCAATAATGCCAAAAATAACAACAAAAACGTTAGCCTCCCTTTTGTTGCTTCTCTCTCAATCATTGTGTTTTCTTTCCTCTCTTTCCTTTCCCCCTCCCTCTCTTTAAATCTAAAAGTAAGGGCTGTCAACATAAGGATGGATGGGAGTGAACCAGATAAAAGAATGCCACCGTGCCAAATTTGCATTTTTAGTTCTGAAAAAGTCTACGTCCTTTGGACCCTGAAAGCATCTGTCAGAAGATAGTAAAGATCTATGTAAATCAGTAGAGCTGAGGCTGAGAATGCGGAGAGAGTAAGAGTGAATGCATGTGTATGTGTGCACACACATGAGAGAGACAATAAAAGTGATATAGGGGAGACAGAAACTCAGTTCTATTATGATGATAGCTCCCTCTGAGCTAGAAATGCTGTACTGTAGTGGTGTTGAGTGGTGACCAAATATTATTTTTTAATGTATAATTAATGTATTATGAAAAGAAGAAGAACCATTAAAATGTTATATTATACCAATAATTCTTATGTAATACTGGGTTCCACAATAATATCCCTCAATCTTTCTCTTGTACCATTACTAAACGCCAAAATAATGAAGTAGGTTAACATTGTATAAAGTTAGATAAACCTTTTGTGAGCAATCGATCAGAAACACACATATTCATATACACATATTCACATACACACCTTTTCCACATAGAAATTTAGCTGTTGGGAGGAAATATCCAGCACTGGGGTGATGAAATGGCATGTGATGTCCACAGTCATGATGCGTGTCTTTGCAGTCTGATGTCCCACAATGGCATGGCACACTAGCTTTTCTTTAACAACCTTAACCAACACATACAAAAATACCAGTTAGTCTTATGTCTTGTATTTTTTGTGATTATTTTCTTTAAAAAGAACATTTTTCTTGTGAGGGTAAGCCTAATGTACAAAATGTTATGTTTTCCTATCATCATAAGGACTTCACAACCAGCTAAATACAAACATACATACACACACACACACACGCACGCACACACACACATACATACACACTTTTAAATCTTTCGTATTCCAAGCTCCATGCTTGATATGCACTTTTTTCATAGTCTCATCTCTTATCTTAAAACGATCTTTAGGCAAGCTTGACAGCACTGCTCTGAAATACAGCCGTGCTTTGTCAGCCCTGGGTTCCAGCACGCTGAAATACACCCCAACCGAGGCCAAGCAGAGATGTGGAGCCCTGCCGTGGGCCGCAGCAGCCTGGCCTTATCTCCACTCTTCACCTTCCCTCCTCTCACACTCCCCATTCAATCAATAGAGGCTCAGGGCAGCAATGCCCTAGAGAGGAAGTCAATACGCTGTTTGGCACGGCTCCATTAAGCAAAGATTAAGGGTGGTTTTGAGAGTCTTTATCTCTGTGCTATTCAAGTTTCAACAGCCTTTGCTGGTATGTGTTACACTGAGGAAGAAATGCAGCAATCACTTTTGGACATGATGATGAACATACTGGGACATACTGGGTTGCAAATGAATACCAACCGACAGATGTCAGCTTGCAGCTTCTGTACATGATAATTAAAATTCAAAACAAAAGTGCTTTAGGTTAAAGCTTATTAAATGATTAAGACAGAGAAACCTGAAAGCTAGGCTTGCTTAGGATACTGAAGAATTTTAGTGCACGAAATGAAGTCTATTTACGTAGCCATTTCCAACTTGTGGTTAAAATAAAGTCTCTGTTGCTGTAGTGTTAAACCTAATCAGCATTAAAAAAGAGTCCTAACTGTAGTTTTTGATCCAATTCAGCCATACTGTATGCTATAGGTTATTAAACAATGAGCTTGATTTACTTTGGCCATGTTGCAGGAGCCCTCCAGCAGCATGTCTGCCGATTGGCCTGGGGCAAGCTTCAACCACATAGGTGTCAGGGTGAAGACAGGGGCATCCAGAGTTGGAGTCACCAGAAGGCTCCTGGTTGTCCCCTCGCTGGAAGCACTGGTGGGCAGTGGACCTCTGCGCCTGAATTGCGGAAAACCCTCCGTAGCCCAGAAGAGCTGGTGTAAGCGGCCACCTCTGTTGGTCAGTCTGAAGTGGTACTGGCATGGGCTGGAGCTAGAAAGAAAATTGAAGAAATCTCACTTTAGTTATACTAGGTCTATGGGCTATAAAAAAGATGTGCATGAAGTTCTTTGCACAAAATCACTTCACATAAAGAGATCTCACTAGCTTTATTACTGACAGTTTCAGTTCCTTTCAAAATGAGCTGTTTAAGTGCTCTGTCCCTTTCATGCAAATAAGCTGTTGCTGGCCACGCCCCACCCATCCCATGCTTAAGCTGCGGGTTTAGATTCTGGATTTTATACATTAGAATCCATGTCCTTAACACCAGTGAAAGTGTTTCTTTTTTTCTTTCTTTCGTTCCTTCCATCCATTCAATCTGTGACAGCCTGTATGATGACCAGGCCGAAGAAAGGAAGGGAGGGAAAAAGAAAGAGTGAGAGATACACAAGATGGACAAAAGCATTAGGAAAAGGCAGAAAATAGAGCTGCAATCCAGTCCTATATGTTCAACCCTGAGTCGGACACAGAGCAAGATGAACACAACACTTCATGTGTGACTTGCCTCTGCCTGTAGCCATAGCATTCGGTGTCTTATGCATGCTCCTAAAACCAGCAGACAAAAATGGCGAATCTTCAACTAATCTAGTGGTTCTATGCAAATGTACTTTATTATGACGTCAGAATAAGGTCTAAAAGCAATTGAGATGAGCTCCAATTAGTTTTTTTCAGTCGGAACCACATCAGCATTGAAAAATGTGACACTCAAAATGTCTCAAGAACACCTGATCCAAAAGTTTTTACAGCGTACCTGAAGTGAGCTCCAAGGTCCAGCCTGGGTGCAAAGGCCCGGTCAGTGATGATGGTTGTGCCTTTGCCTGTAGCAGACACAGCAACTGTGTGGGTTTTGCTGTCCTGGATGGCCAGCTGCAGCTTGTCCTGGAAGGACAGTGTGTCATCCAGGTGGGCCACCAGCCGCAGCTCAAGCTGCCCATCTGGGGCGACCTCTCCTTCTGCGGGCTCCACACACCACTGAGACCTGCTTTGAGCCTGTCAACAAACAGCTGCCTATTAATACATACCACATTACTGCTTTTACTGTAACTTACCAGCCACATCTTAGTCTCACTGAGGACTAAAACAAAAACATAATAATAAATTACAGTAAAGCACACGACTGCAATTATGACAGTGTGCCATTCATTGAAATGATTTAAGATTAGAAGAATTGTAATGTAATGCATTGTCCCTCATAAGGGCCGCCTGAAATCAGTGATGATCTCCCAACAACTTCCTTCTACACTCTCTTCAATGAGCTGCCAGTCTCACGCCTCCACTAAGCCTAATCTTATCTCGCCCTTGTAGTTTAATGAGGGACGCTTTTTTAATGAGCAACCAAATTTATGTGTGTGTGCAATCTTGTGTGTGCTTCCCTTCCAGCAGGAATCGCTTTATCTGCTGCTGCTCTGAAGGATTAGGAGGGAATGGAGGCAGTGTGAGGGACGAAGGCTTAGAGGTTTGCAGTTATCTATCAGACTGAAGAAGAGTGTATGTAGGGTAATGGAGGCAATATGTGTTGTTCATGTTTTATCAGCTGTGGGAGTCAGACTCTAGGCTAGCACTGGCGCTGGGGTGTTCACACAGAGGATAACGTTATAATCCAGAATCTTTCACATTCTGAAACACCTTTGATATTGAAAAATATGCCTCATTCTCATACACATGGTGTAATGAGAAATGTGCCAAATGAGGAGATCCCTGCAGCTTTTGCTCATCACTTTCTTTTTAAGAATTTTCTAGACTGCATTCTCCTCCATCTTCATCTGTTCCATCTCCTTTCACAGGCAGCCTCAACTATTAGCTGACAGGCAGATTAAAATCAATTCCCATAATGTGCCATGCTGATTGATGTCTCCCGCATAAAGTTTTAATTGGGGTTTTTCAGACTAAGGAAAGAGAACAGAGGTGGGTTGTGAGTGGGTTATTCTGATTAATGTAGTATTATTTATCTTCCTCAACAGGGCTCTTCCTGCAATTTAGGCACAGCACATTGCATTCATCATGTCCCACCTGCATCTGTCTCATTGCTTGCTCCATCCAACTGTGGCCACAAAGAAAGAAGTTAAGCTTCTTCTGCATACAGTGCTGCGTAAACATTCAAAGCGAATGAAATGTAGAAGTAGCAACTTTTTCACTGCAAACTTCTCTAAACTGATAATGAGTGTTTGCAGGGTTTTATGCCAGAGAGGTAGCAAGTGAGAGAGGCCTAATCCCTGCAGCAGTCATGTAGAACCATCAAGAGAAATATTCTGACTATGATTCAGGTCACTCTTCCTACTATCTTAATACCGCCATCTCACTACTGCTCAGCCAAACTCTGGGTGAAGACCAAAATGCAGAAAGAAATTCGCCCTCTCTATCTCACTGACACCTTTACTGGTGCTGGGTCAAACTTTGCAAATTTTAGATAAAAACTTTCACAGGCGGTATGAAATATTATTTGATATCATGATATTCTAACAAATTACACTCTTTGCTATGAGAATCCTGAACTCAGAATTCTCAGATGAGTTTCTGTGTATAAATATTTTGTGAACATCATGTAGCCCTGGATGCTAAAAGTCCAGGAGATCACAACTGGGACAGTTGTCTGAGTGCTTAGCTCTTATCCATCTACAATGACTGCTTGTCCACCTCTGAGTGCTTTGGTTTTGTCCATCTACGAAAGTGCAGGCCAAACATTCACACCTGTCACTTAAATTTCAAAGCAGTGAAATTGTCTAGATATCCCAGGATGTTACATGAACAGCAATTTAAAAGATGCACCAATTAGCTAATCACGTCTCAGAGAGACGTTAATTAAGCATCCAAACATCTATACACAAATTCCCAAATACAAGTATTCCCAGGTTGCCAGGCACAGTATGACAGTGAAGAGTGAGAGAGAACCCAATTAATGAATAAATAATGGTAAATATATATGTTGACAGATAAAATGTAAACTACAATCTCTGTAAATAATGAATATAAAAACCCTATATAATCAGTTAGCATCTTAATCTTTTATAGTTAGTAATGAAATAAGGAAGAAATAACAAACCAAAAAATTTAACCATTAAATACACTTAATTCAGATGTGCAGACCATTTACGTTTAAACCAAAATACACTACAGTGCCATACTGTCACGGTGGCGGGGGCTAGGCCCCCGAGACCGAGAGCTGACTTGGGACATACAGGCAGGACTGCAGTACTCCATTAGATGTGGTTTTTATTGAACAGAAAAGAACAGG